>WOXC01004534.1:0-89110 GCA_011680675.1 Gymnobelideus leadbeateri
AAAAAAGGGATTAGATTAAACCGCCTCTGAGGTCCCTCCCAGCTCCAGATTCATAACACTGAGCTAGATTTTGGGGATTCAAGAACAAAAATGAAACAGCTCCTGGCATCAAGAAGCTTACATTCTACTGGAGGATTATGGTTGTATATAATTCTTTTCTGAAGATGGTCCTTTTTTGATACCAAGTGGTCAAACATGGGACATAAGACAATTAAATTAAACTAACAAATATTTATTAAACATTATGTATAAAGTAATGTGCTAGGAGCTAAAGGAAATACATTTTAGTTAAGACATAGTCCTGTCCTCAAGTCACTTATATTCTAGTAGTGGAATCTAGCAGTAGCAGCAATGCAACTGTAACACAAAATATCATATAAGAGCATTAAAATATTATAAAACAAAGTGTTTTGTCAAGTGCATAGGAAATATTATAAAAAGAGGGGAGGTTCAGGGTAGGCTTCATTTATAAGGCAACATTTGAGCTGGCTTTGGAGGTTAGGGAGGAATTCTATAGATGAAGATGGGGAAAAAGAGCATTCTAGGCATAGAGAACAGCCTGATCAAAGAAAATGGGGCATAAGAACATGTGTTCCACAGGAACAGAGTGACCCAGTTTGTCTGGAATGGGAGGGAAATCTCAGATTTCTTCTGTCTTCTGTCCAAAAGGCCTTAAAAAGTGGCAAAAGAGTTTAAACTTTACGTAGGAGATTAGGCAAGACAGGGAAGGGCAGGGCAAAGCAAGACAAGAAAAGATTTATTAAGCACTTACTATGTGCCCAGGAACTGTACTAAGCACTGGGGATAAAAATATGGGCAAAAATACCATCCCTGTCTTCAAGAAGATTACATTCTAAGGGAGGGAAGATAACACCAAAAAGGGAGCTGAAAGGGAAGAGGTGAAGGTACTCAGCATTGGGGAGTGGTAAAGGGGGAGAGGGTAATATGGTACTGAAGTGTGGAAAGTCAGAAGCATTGCAAGGAGAGATGAAGCACTGAAGACCTTTGGACAGAGAAGTGACATACATAAGGAAATTATTCTGGCAGTGGTAGAAATCACGAACTGGAGGAGGGGAGAGACAATAAGTGTGAAGACCTACAAGAAAGCTATCATAATAGACCAACCAGGTTCTAAACTTTGGTGTTGGCACTGGGAATAGAAGTGAAAGGATTAATGTGAGAGATGTTAAAGAGATGGAAGTGACAGGATCTGGTAACTGAGTGGATGTGAGAGGTGAAGACAGGGCTTTCAATGATAATCCCAAAGTTATATGAACATGGGAAACCTAGAAGATGGTGGCATTATAGATAAAAATATTGATGTCAAAAGGAGGAACATTTTGGGACGAAGTAGTAAGCTTGTGAACATGCTCTGTGACCTCATTTTTGAAGTTTTCTTGGCAAAGATACTGGAGTAGTTTTGACATTTTTTTCTCCAGCTCATTTTATAGATGAGGAAACTGAGGCAAACAGGGTTCAGTGATTTGTCCAGGGTTACCCTAGTAAGTATCTAAGGCTGGATTTGAACTCATAAAGAAGAGTCTTCCTGATTCCAAGCCTATCTGTTTCACCACCTAGCTACTCTGCTATCAAAATGGAAATGGAAATAAATAGTTGGATATGTAGGTTGGGAGCTAGTAAAATGCCTTGCCAAGAGTAAGTACTTAATATTTATTGAATCAAAGTTCAAAAGAGATGTCAGGACTAGAAATACAGATTTTCAGGTCACCTGCTCAGATGCAGTAATTGAAGATATGGGGATAAATGAGGTTGATAGGGGAAGAGTATAGAGAAAAAATAAAAGCAAGGAAACACCTATATTAAGGGATCAGGAAGAGGATGGGAATCCAAGGAAGCTAGAGAAGGAGTAAAAGAACCAATGATTTTTGGTTTTAGTTTTTTCTTTCTGAAGACAAGGGAAAAATATTCAGGAGAAAAGAGTGATTAACAGTGTCAAATGTTGTAGAGAGCTCAAGGACTGAAGGACAAGGATTGAAAAGGCCAGGGTCACTGGATTTGGTGATTAAGAGGTCATTGACAACCTTAGAAGAGAGTATAGGTTCAGCTGAGTGCTAGGGCCATGAATGACCAAATAGGTCAGATATGCCTGAAATGACTGAACAACATAAAAGGGAACAAGGCTGAGCTGAAGAGGTTGAAAAAGGAGAGGGCAGGAAGGCAACAACAACAACAAAAAGGAATAGATAGATTCATAAAGAAGTCTAAAAATAAAATGGAGGGAAAAATTTTCAGGACAATTCAATAATAATAGTTAGCATTTATATAGCTCTTTAATGTTTCTAAAAGTATTTGCACATATTATTTCATTTAATCAATAAATTCGCATGGCATATTAAGACTTGTATAGTACCTTCCTAACAATCACTTTGTGAAGTAAGGAAAGTATCATTGCCTACCATAGTGACAGGTCCATAGGAAGCACTAAATAAATGTTTATTGAGTGAATAACTTATTCCTATTATATTAGGAAATAGACTCTAAGAAGTTAAATAGCTTGCTCAGATTTATATAGCTAATAAGTATTTGCTGATGGATTTGAACCTTGTGTCTAGCGTAATATTTTGCCTTGTTCTGTGCCAATCACAGGGCTTTAGAGTTGGACAGCATCTTAGATGTCATCTAGTGCAAACTGTACCCGAAAAAGACATTCTACAGACATCTCCCCAAAATGGCCATCCAAATTTTTCTTGAAGGGGAAGGCAGCTCAATCCCTTTTTTGGAAAGCTCAACATGTTAGGAAGTTTTTCCTTACATAAAGCTTAAATATACCTCTTTGTAACTTTGCCCACTACTTCTGACCCTATTTTCTAGGACCTTTCACATGAAAACCCCTCAAGTATTTGAAGATTTTGATCATATCCCCTCTAAATCTTCCCCAAGTCAATTTATAATCAACAAACATTTATTAAGTGCTTTTTATGTGCCCCATGCCATGTGTGCTAAGGGTGGAGATATTTTCATGTTATTATGTAACCATCTGTTTCCATATCTGGGGTCTTTTCATGTTATTATCTGACCATCTGTTTCTATATCTGGGGTCTCCACTCCTTATTAACTATTTTTCTTCTGTTCTTTTATAGTGGAAGAAACACTGGTTTTGGAGTCAGAGAGCCTGGGTTTAAATTCCACTTCTGATTCATACTACTTGTGTGACCTTGGGCAAGACACTTATCTATACTGGGCCTGTTTCTTCAGCTACAAAATGGGAGGGTTGGACTAGATAGGCCCTGAGGTCACTTTCAGCTCTATATTATAATCTTATGATCTCTAGTCTAAAGAAAATCCCTTTTGGAAAAGAAAACAAGCAAAATAAATGTTAAAAGTCTTCAGATTTATCCTCATCCTTCATCAACATATTATCACCTCAGGCTGTGGAAGCAGGTGCTGTGAAGCACTTAGAGCTTGGTCAGACACTGAGGATGCCAAGGTCATCCACTGCATCCTGAGCCATCACCAGTTGTCTTGATTTTTGGCTTGCCTCTGGGCTCTGGTGATGCTGGAAGAGAGAGTATGACTGACAACTTCAAGCAACCCTATCTCACTTAAATCCAATTTACACAAGTCAAAAGGAAGCACTCAGAACATTTTACTACTTCATTATTTTACTATTTAATTATTTTACAAATTTATAATAATTTTACAATTTTATCATTTTATTAGCCTACTTTTCAACTATTTTCTAGCCTAATATTCTACCTACCTTGAAGTCCTGTGGTGATAGGCTAGTGATAAAGCTATAGTCACTACCCTGCACACAGGCAACCCAGGCCATATGGTCCTCTTCTCACTGAACTGAAGCAGCAATGGTATTTAATAGCCCCCTGGAGTCTGGCACTGCTTACCTCCTGGTGTGAGTAAGAGGCCAGAAAAGATGCCCTACAAAAGTGTCTATTTCACTTAACCCTGGTCTGCTTAGCATGGCAGGTGCGGATCTGACACAAACATAAAAACATGTACAGAAGCTTTTACAAAGATGATTCTACTCACAATTGGAACATGGAATGTAAGTACACTTATGGACAATAAGAAATCCATTAGATCTAAAACACAAACAGCTCTTTTTTAAAAGAGAACTCACTTTTATTTCAACCAAATAGCGGCCCCGAGTGAAACAAGCCTAGCAAATGAAGGCTAGCTTACTGAATTTGGAACTGGATACATGTTTTTCAAGAGTGGACACACTAATGATTAGTGGCATGAAGTTGCCATAGGTTTTGCAATCAAATTTAATCCAATCAACAAATTTGTATCCCTCCCAAAAGGAGTGAATGACAGGTTTATGACAATGTGATTTCCACTTGCAGAAAAAGGCCATGCCACCATCATCAGTGCATATGCCCCCACCATGATAAACTGATGAGGGCAAAGAAAAATTTTATGAAGACTTGGGGAGAGGGGTGGCTAGGTGACACAGTGAATAGAGCACCGACCCTGGAGTCAGGAAGACCTGGGTTCAAATCCAGCCTCAAACACTTAACACTTACTAGCCATGTGACCTTGGGCAGGTCACTTAACCCCAATTGCCCTCCAAAAAAAAAAGAAAGACTGTAGCAGCAAGCAACCCAGCATCCCCAGGTTGGCTGCCAACACAGGTTCTTAGATCTACCTTTCTAAAGGAAAACAACACAAAATGGGTTAACACTCTTGCTTTAATCAATCAAACATATCATTTACCTAGTTCAGGGGGAAAAGTCAGCAACCTGAACTTCGTAGTATACAGAGGTTACAAGCAGAAATTACAAGAAGACAGAGAAACAAACAGATCAAGCAGACAGGCCTTCAACTGTCCAACCATTACATCCATACCTAGTCAGTTACCAGAGAGGAAAGCATCAACATCTGGGTTTTTCAAGTCTGGGGGGCTCTCAACTGCTGCCCAGAGTCTCATCTGGTCAAATCACACAACACTTCTCAAAGTGAGCCCCAAATCAACGCCTCAGATCAGGGATTATATAGCCTTTTCCTGGCTCAGAGAATGTAACAACCCTCTTGACCCACTGCCCAATCACAAAGTATCTCCTGAAAAACAAGACTCCCACCACAGGCTCCAAGTGCACTTAATCTAGGGGCAGGGAAGATCTTACACAATACAATCTTAGAAAGATGGCAACAATATAAATTTACATTTCCATTACAAAGACCTTTTGGTGGACTTGACCACTGATGGGTTATAACTTGCATTTGGGGCGGCTAGGTGCCCTGCAGTGAATAGAGCACCAGCCCTAGAGTCAGGAGGACCCTGAGTTCAAATATGGCCTCACACGCTTAAAACAAAAACTAGCTGTGTGACTTTGGGCAAGTCACTTAACCTTGATTGCCCTCCAAAAAGCAAAATAAAAAAAAGACTTGAGGACCCTCATCATCAAAGTGCCAAAAGAGGGTAAGCTTCTAATTCTGGGTGATTTTAATGCTAGCATAGGCACAGATTATCAGACATGGAGAATATCTGGGAGAAATGATGTCAGAAATAATAATAGTAATGGTCACTTACTCTTGAAGACTTGTGTATCTCATGACCTTCCCATCACCAACACTTTCTTCCATTCAGAATCTAAATGAAACAAAACTTCATGGAACAAACAGTGGCATTTAATGGATGCTGTCATTATAAGGAGGAGAGATAGATAGGATATGAGAGTGACAAGGCTGATGTGTGGTACAGAGCACTGGGCCAATCATAGATTTATCCTCTCCAAGCTAAACATTCACATTCAACAAAAGTGGGAGCTCCAAGGCAAAGATAACTACCAGAAGACTTAATGTCAACAGATTAGTGTGTGAATAGTTTGTTACTGACTTGTAGGGGATGCTGAGTCAACACAGCTTATTAATAGTGAAGCAGAAAAAGAGCAGGCAGCTTTCAAATATTTGGTGTACAGGACCACATTTGGGCCAAAAAACTCACAAACATCAGGACTGGTTTGATGAAAATGATGGGGAAATTCAGAAGCTACTAAATAAAAAATCAGAAGCCCACAGAGTCTACCAGCAGGATAGTTTGTCACCAGCAGGATAGGATGTCCATCTCTAAAAAAGGCAATGTTTAATTCCATCTAAATTAAAGTACAAGAAAAGCTTAGAGAATTCCAGGATCAGCAAAAGGGCAGTCTTATGCTGATAGTAACAGTTCAGTTTTATGCTGATAGTAATAATCCAAAGCACTTTTATGATGCCCTGAAAGCTATTTATGGGCTAAAGATGTATGGTGCATCTCAACTACTCAGTGCTGATGGAGCCACACTGATCAATGATAAGGACATGATCCTGGAGAAATGGGCTGAACTCTTTCATAGTGCCGTCTTCAGACCCTCATCAAGCAATGTTGAAGCCACTGAATGTATACCTCAGGTTGAAGTCTATCACTTTCTAGTCAAACTTACAACTGAAGAAGAGGTTTTGAATGCCACTAGGTTCCTCTTGTGTGGCAAAACACCTAGCACTGATTCCATTCCAGCAAGTTCTACAGGACATGAGGTCTACTGCTCATACAAAAGCTGATGGAAATCTTCTAGGTTATATGGAGAGAGAAGGTTATTCCCCAGGAGATCAATAATGCTGCTATTGTCCATCTAGATAAAGGAAAACGAAATAGGTTACACTGTGACAATCATTGAGTGGAAGGGGGGGCATCTCTCTCTTAGTCACTGCTGACTAGATCCTTGCCAGAGAACTCCTTAATCAGCTGATTCTTCACCCAAGAGACATTATGATTTCAGAAAGGGCCAAGGAATGGTTAACATGGTCTTTGCTGCCCAACTACACAATGAGAAATGCCAGAAGCAGAACAGATGTCTGTATACGACATTTGTTGATTTGATCAAGGCCTTTGATACTGTCAGTTGCAAGAGCCTGTGGAAGATCATGATGAAATACGATTGCCCAGAGAAGTTCATTAGTATTATATTCATGAAGGCATGCTTGCCTGGGTTTTGAATAGTAGATGATGCTCTCATACTTTCCCAGTCATTGATAAAGTAAAGCAGGGCTGTGTGCTTGCTCCCATGCTTTTTAGCATGATGTTTTTAAATGATATTGTTAGATACCTTCAGCAAGGACAAAAATGACACCAAGATTACCTGCTTTACTGATGGTAAATTATTTAATTTGAAAAGTCTACAAAATAAGGCTAAAGTGGAGGGAGAGTTGGCACATGATTTTTTTGTTTATTTGTTTGAAGATGACTGGCTCTCAATGCAGCCTCTGAGGCTGAGATGCAACAAACTGTGGATTGATTCCAAGCCACTTGTGCTAATTTTGGTCTAACAATTAACAACAAGAAAATGGAGGTTTTCCATTGCTGCACCATACCATCCAACATGGAACCAATGGTTAAAGCAAATGTAGAAATTTTGAATTCTGTGATTAAGTTCACTTACCTTGGTAGTATACTTTCCAGGGATGTACTCATAGATGATGAGGTTGATATACACACTGCTAGAGCTAGCTGAACATTTGGGAGGCTCCAAGAGAATGTATGGAAAAAAAGAGGTATTAGGCTGTCCACCAAATTGAAAGTCTACAGAGTTATTGTGCTGACCTCACTGCTGTATGCCTGTGAAACCTGGACAGTCAACCAGCTCTATCTCAGAAAATTGAACCACTTCCATTTGAACAATTTTAGGAAGATTCTAAAGATCACCTGGGAAGATAAGATACTAGAGGCAGAAGTCCTTTCTCAAGCTGAACTGTCAAGCACTCAAACTCTACTGCAATGAGTGTAACCACTGTGGGTTGGCCACATTGTTTGAATGTCAAACATATGTTTGCCTAAAAGACTAGTTTATGGAGAACTCATAGAAGGCAGGTGCTCACATAGTAGTCAGAAAAAGCAATGCAAAGACACTCTCAAGGTCCCTCTGAAGACTAGATATTGATTGTGAGCCATGGAAGACAATGGAACAGGACTGTCTAGCATGGCATGCCCACATGAAAGAAGGTGCTGTGCTCTATAAACAAAGTAGAATTGCAGTACCTCTAAAGAAACATGAGATGCACAAATTTAGATATCTCTTTCCCAAATGGTCATACAAACTATTTATGCCCAAGCTGTAATAGAGCCTTCCAAGCTCTATTTGTATGATCACCCAAAGCTGGACTGATACACTGTACAGTGATCCTGACATCATCATGTTGTTTTGGTCCTCTCCAAGTACAAAGGACAAACAACAAAATCTCCCAAGAAGTGAACTTCTTTCCCTTTCTCACTTAATGTTGGTTTAAAAAACTCTTCTTACTATCTTTAGCAACTATTACCAGCCTCAACTAATTTTTAGGTTTAACGCTCCTAAAACTACTTTTGTAAGTCTGTACCTGTACAAAAAATTACTTTTTTGTTTTCATTCTCAGTTATATGCCTTTTTTTCTATTTTTCATACATGTTACCTTTATATCTGAGTTAGTCCATAAATTTCCTCTGTGTTCACTTGGATATCTTTAGGCTCCTCTCTTCGTTGTTACTCAAATTACTTCTGTTTTTGTCTTCAGAATTCATTCTGGAGAGCTTCATAAGCCTCCTAAGCTGATTTTCCCCACAAGATAGCAGATCATTTAAGCCTACCTGTCCTTTGTCTGAATCCTTTGAAATTTGTTCTTTCAAAATCTAGTGTAATGCTAGAATGTCCCTGGTTTCTCTCTCCTCCTTCACAAACTTAATACTAGGTTAGCCACTTTCCCCATTGTTCCTATCGTTTCAACTTATATAATCAGTTCCTTCTTGTTAGACACAACCTGCCCCAGGATACAGATTCTTTTAGTCATTTTCTCTACCACTTGAAAGATAAAATTATTTTTAGGGGAAGTCACAAATTTACTGAGGCCTATTTTGGGGGGAGAGAGAGACAGAGAGAACTACAATGGAAGTCTAGATAGTTAAATTTCCCCATCACTATAATTTTATACTTCTCTGCTGGTGATGTTTTCCAAACTCCTCATTTATTTGCTCCTTCTGTCCAGGTGCTCTATAGTATACCTCTAAGATATAATCATTTCTCTTTCTTACCTAGTTGAGATTTACCTCAATACTTTTTGCCATGCTTCCCCTACTCTGGGTGTTAGATAAGTATATCTTAATGTTTTTTAAAAGTTACACTGATATATTTTGCACATCATCATTATTTTAAAATATAGTCTTCTATCTCCCCACCCTAAAGAATCATCCTTTGTAACAAAGGATAAAAAAGACAAGGAGAAAAAAAAAATCCTTTCAACACAAGTAACCAACATATTAACAATCTAAAAATGTATAGCCAATAATGCTATATCGATAAATTTCTACCTCTGCTTTAGGGTCAAATTTGGCCATTACAATTACATAGCTTTTAGTTTCATTTGTTGTTCTAGCTATATTGCTATAATCATTGTGTATATTATGATGTGGTCTTTGGCAATACTAATGGAAACATATGGAAATGATAAACCCTAAAAAGACTATATCTGCAATAATAAGTTCAGTTCTGTGTGCTGCCTTTTAGAAAGGTTATTAACAAGCTGGGAGTGTCAACATAGAATTCTAAATCAATAATGCTGGGCAGGAACCTTGGTCCTACAGAGTAAAATCCAAGTAACAATTATTTTTCGCAATACTCAGTTGTCTTTCTTTTGTTAACTTTGGGCCAGAATGAATCCTATACAAAATTATGAAGTATATGACTATAATGTTAATGGGAGTTGAAGATCTTCCCTGCCCATGAATAGGCCTCATGGGGAGCCCAACAAGAGAAGCTTGATTAGGGGAGACTTGTTTTTCAGGAAGGCCCACACCTTTTGTTACTTTGTAATTAGGCAGTGGGTCAGGAAGGGTTGTGATGCCCTCTGACCCAGAAGAAATATTTATATATATACTCTGAGGTTAGCATTTTGCTTTGGGGCTCACTCATTGGAAGAGTGTTTGTGTGATTTGGCCAGATGAGACTCTGGGTAGCCATTAAGAAGCCCTCCTGACTTTGAAAACCCAGATGTTGGTGCTACTCTCTCTGGTAACCATGTATGTATGTAATGGTTAAGACAGTTGGATCTGCCTATTGATCTGTAATGTATGTATTATTTGGTCAGATGGTTAGAAGCCCTATCTATTGGTCTTTATGCTATTATTTCTGCTTGTAATTTCTGTTTGTATTTTCTCTGAAGTTCAGGGTACTGACTTTCCCCTGAACTAAGTAAATGACATATGTTTGATTAAAGAAAGACTGTTGACCCCTTTTGAGTTGCTTTCCTTTAGAAAAGCAGATCAAAAATCCTGTGCTACAGCCCTCTTGTGTGCTGTTATTGGTCTTATACCTCCACAGAAGCTGCAAGTAGCATTATTGTTACAATTGCTTACAGAATTCTAAGACACCCCATTCTCTGCCATATTTTCTTTTGGATGTCACCTCTTCAGGACTCTCTCAAGTACTGAATAACTTCATGGATTTTCTTCTCACTGTTAAAATCTACTCTCAGGAAAAGATGTAAAATGCATTCAGACAAAAATATAAGTGAGACTAGATTGTATTAAAAGGTTATGAAATCCTTAAATGTTAGGACCATGATTTGTTTCACCTTCATATTCCCTAAAAAGTCTAGAAAAATTCTCTGTACAATAAATATTTATTGAGTAGCTTAGAGTGTTGCCTTTTCCAGAGGTATTTGCATTTTACCAGGGATAAAGTGAGATCAACTAGTCAAATAGTTCTCAAGTATGGTGTGAGGTTCCTGAGATCTTTACAAGGGGGTCAACAAAGTCAAAACTATTTTCCTAACAATGCTAAGATGTTATTTGCCTATTAAAATACTCCTCCCTTTTCCAACTATATATCTGTGTAAAGTCAGATTTTTTCTACTTTAACCAAAACAACATATCACAACAGATAGAATGCTGATGCAGATATGCAAATTCAGCTGTTTTCTAATAAGTCAGTCATTAAAGAGATTTGCAAAAATATGTAAAAAAAGTGACACTCATCTCACTATTTGTTTTTATTTTAGGAAATATAGTTGTTTTCATTAAAAATTTATTCATATTATCATGCAATTATTTGTAAATTCATATTTTTGAAGTGCATCACTTTCAATTTCTAATATGGTAAATATCAAAAGACTATGTAAACAAAAACTCTTTGGGTCATCAACAATTTTTAAGAAAATGAAGAGATCCTAGGGGTGGCTAGGTGGCTCAGTAAATAGAGCACCAGCCCTGGAGTCAGGAGGACCTGGGTTCAGATTCGGCCTGAGACACTTAACACAAAAAATAGCCATGTGACATTGGGTAAGTCACTTAACCCCAATTGCCCTCCAAAAAAGCAAAAAAATATTGTTAAAAAAAAAAGAGATCCTTAATAATTTTTAAAAGTGGTAGAGATCCTGAGACTATAAAGTTTGAGAACTACTGATCTAGGCCAATCTTCAAATTTTTACAAGAAGAAAGGAAGAGAACAAGGATTTTTAAAGCATTCACTATAGTGCTAGGCATTATGCTAAGCACTTTATACATATACATATATACACATATATACATATATACACACATACATACACACACAGACACACACATATACATATATACACACATATACATACATACACACACACACACATATATAAAATCTCATTTGATACTGACAAAAGCGCGGGGAAAAGGGTGCTATTCTTATCCCCATTTTACAGTTGAGGAAACTGAAACAAAAAGAGGTAAAGTGACTTGCCTAGGGTCATACAGCTAGCAAATGTCTGAGACCAGATTTGAATGCAGCTGCCTGCTTGTATTCTGGCTTAGCTTCCCACCAACTGCAGGATCTTGGGCAATTCACTTAACATCTCTGAGACTTAGATTCTTCACCTATCAAATGAGGGGCATGTACAAATTACTCTCTAATGCCCTTTCTAGCTACAAAGCTCTGGATGATCTATTGTTGGAATTTCAGAATAAAACTAAAAATAGGTGAGGATTCTATTTTTAAGCAACAAAACTAGGCAAGGCATAGCTAAATAATATAGGCATTTGCCTACTCCCCATATGTGAAATGTGTGGTTTCCTCCTGGGTTCTAGACTGTGTTACAGAGGGTTGAACTTGCTAACAATCTAATGAATAGCTAAGTGGAAAACTGCCATACTTTCCCTGTTCCTGTAGTTTCTCACTTAGCTTTTCCAATTTTGCCTTTAATATATTTTTTTTCATTATTATTATTTTTGCAGAATTCTGAAGATTTCTGCTTTCTACCTAAAAGAATTTCAAGAAATATTTTTATTTTTTTCCTCTCTAGGTTTAATGTTTGGTTGGTCATCAGATTATCTACAAACTTCGTTTTTTTATGAGTTTTTTTTTTAACAATGTACTTGGTATGATTCAAGACTGTTGTTTGATAAAATGCTTTCTTTTTTTAAAATGTACAATCAAAAGACCAAATACTGTATTCATATACATCCGAAAGAATGCTTGGATCATGAGCTCGGATAAGTTTTTGGCTTTTTTGTTTTTGCTTCTTTTGAAATCTGTTAAATGAAGGGTTAGCATTAATCAGGGAAACGTTGAACAAAATTGAAGTATACAAACGTAATGAATACAACTGTGTATAGAATCATTGAGCATTAGGATTCAAAACAAACAAAAAAATACTAGAGATCTTCTAATGCAATCCCTTCATTTTGTTTATATTTTAAATTTTGCTTTTAAAAAGTCATTTCGGGGGGGGGGGTGGAGCCAAGATGGTCGAGTAGAAACAGTACTTCCAAGGTGCTCTCCCCCCAGATTACCTCCAAACCATGTAAAAGGGGACTCTGAACAACTTCTGGAGCCCCAGGACCCACAGAATGACACAGAGAGGCTAACCTCCTGCTGAGGACAGCCCAGCAGCCCTGCAGGAAGGGCCAATGCAGTGCTCTGGGAGCCAGCCCAGCGCACCCTTGAGCCAAGCCCAGGTCCTCTTCAGCTGAGGTTTTAGCCCCAGGGTGGCCGGGCCAGCAGCTGGCCCTAGGAACACCAGAACACCAACAGCTGTGGAGATTCCAGAATTATCAACACAGATATGCCTAGGACAAAGTGAGAGGTTAGTGCCCTGTGGAATTTGGGACTGGTATTTGGGGAACGCCTCGGCTTCCTCCCCTAGGGGCTAGAAGCCCCTGAGGAGACATGCCATTTTGCAATTTCAGTGGCAGCTCCAGCTTCTGGCCTGCGAACTGTAGGGAGATCTAGCGATCAGTCTTGGCGGGGGGGGGGGGGGGGTAATCGCTCTTGCTTTAACCTCCCTGGATCTGGATTGTGGTCTGGGGTGGAGGTTGTGGGGTGGTGTAGCAGCAAGCACCCTAATATCCCCAGGGTGACTGCCAACACAGGTTCTTAGATCTGCTTTTCAAAAGGAAAGAAACTCAAAATGGGCTAACAAGCTTACTTTAATCAAACAAACATATATTACTTAGTTCAGGGGAAAAGGTCAGCACCCCAAACTTCAGAGTATACAAACAGTAGTTTCAAAACAGAGAAACAAACAGATCAAGCAGACAAGCTTCCAAACTCTCCAACCATTATCAATATCAAACCACAGTTACCAGGGAGGGAAGCATCAACATCTGGGTTTTCAAAGCCGGGGGGCTCTCAACAATGGCTTACCAGAGTCTCATCTGGTCAAATCACACAGCACTTCTCAAAGTGAGCCCCAAAGCAAAGCCTCAAATCAGGGACTATATAGTCTTCTCCTAGCTCAGAGAATGTAACCACCCTCTTGACCCACTGCCCAATCACACAGCATCAAGGTGTGGTCATTCCTGAAAACCAAGCCTCCTACCACAGGCTCCATGTGACCACATTCAGCCTATCTGGTTCTCAGAGTCACTTAAGTCAATCAAAGTCTCTTAAGGCAATCAAAGGGCCTAGGGGCAGAGAAGATATTCAAATCTGCATTTCCATTACATTCGTCCCCAAGATCTTTCATGCCCATAGCATACACAATTTGCGTTTGAATTAGCACTAAAACATCTCTTAGGTCACATTTTCCAGGTACATAAGAAAATCACAATATAATCTCAAAGTACAAAAGTCCAAGTCTTCCACTCATGGGGCAAATGTTAACTCAGTCACTTATTGGTAAAATCAAAAAATAGTCACTCTTAAGTTAACTCAATCAGTCACATCAGTTTTCAAAATACATGGTCAAAGTCTTCCACTCATGGGGCAAAATCTTGATTAACTCAATCAGTCATTTATCTGTAGTTTCAAAGTACAAGGTCAAAGTCTTCAACTCATGGGGCAAAGTCTTTATTAACTCAATTAGTCTCTTATTAGTAACAATCAGAGTCACTTATTCAGTAAAGTTTTACTAAGTATGCCCATAGCATAGACAATTAGCACTAACCATCTCTTAAGCCATATTTTCAAGGTACATCTAAAGTTACCAAAGTGGCCACTGGGCCTTAAACACAAAATACAAAGCATTATCACATCAATTCAAAACAAGAGTCCAAATAAAGTTCTCTTGGGAGGAGGGAGGTGTCCTTCCCATAACACTGCTCCAACCCCAGGGTGACTGCCAACACAAGTTCTTAGATCTGCTTTTCAAAAGGAAAGCAACTCAAAATCAGTTAACAAGCTTACTTTAATCAAACAAACATATATCATTTACCTAGTTCAGGGGAAAAAGGTCAGCACCCCAAACTTCAGAGTATACAGACAGATCAAACAGACAGGCTTCCAAACTGTCCAACCATTATCAATATCAAAATCACAGTTACCAGAGAGGAAAGCATCAACATCCAGGTTTTCAAATCCGGGGGGCTCTCAACAATGGCTTACCAGAGTCTCATCTGGTCAAATCACACAACACTTCTCAAAGTGAGCCCCAAAGCAAAGCCTCAAAGCAGAGACTATATAGTCTTCTCCTGGCTCAGAGAATGTAACCACCCTCTTGATCCACTGCCCAATCACACAGCATCAAGTTGTGGTCATTCCTGAAAACCAAGCCTCCTACCACAGGCTCCATGTGACTACATTCAGCCTATCTGGTTCTCAGAGTCACTTAAGTCAATCAAAGTCTCTTAAGCCAATCAAAGGGCCTAGGGGCAGGGAAGATCTGCAAATCTGCATTTCCATTACAGGTGGGTATCCAGCTTGCCAGAACTGGAAGTTGTGAAGACCCCCAACATTGGGATGGAAGCTCCCCTGTCTGGTGGCAGAGTTCTACTGTGGCAACAAGCCCAAAAGTCAAGTAATTAAGTGGCAACATGCCAAGGCAAAGGAAACAAAATAAACAGAAAAATGCAACATTAGACTCCTATATGGGGGGCAAAGAGGATAGAAGCATAGAACAGGAGGAGGACTGTGAGGTCAGAAATCCTGCTCCAAAAACCCCAAAGGAAAATATGAGCGGGTTACAGGCCATAGAGGACCTTAAGAAGGACTTTAAAAATCAAATAAGAGAAGTAGAAGAAAAATTGGCAAGAGAAATGAGAAGGATGCAGGAAAAGTATGAAATAAGAGTCAACAGCCTAACTGAGGAAAACAACACCTTAAAAAATAGACTAACTCAAATGGCAAAGGAGGCCCAAAAGGGCAATGAGGAGAAGAATGCCATAAAAAGTCGAATTTGCCAGATGGAAAAAGAATCTCAAAAGCTCACTGAGGAGATTCATTCCTTCTGGAATGGAACTGGAGCAAATGGAAGCTAATGACTTTATGAAAAATGAAGATGCTGTTAAACAGATGCAAACAAATGAAAGAATAGAAGGCAATGTGAACTATCTCATGGGAAAAACCACTGACCTGGAAAATAGATCCAGGGGAGATAATTTTAAAATTGTTGGACTACTTGAAAGCCATGATCAAAGAAAGAACCTAGAAATCACCCTTCAAGAAATTCTCAAAGAAAATTGCCCTGATGTTTTAGACCCAGGGGGGGAAATAGAGGTTGAAAGAATCCACAGATCACCTCCTGAAAAAGATCCCAAAAAGAAAACTCCCAGGAATATTATAGCCAGGTTCCAGAATTTCCAGATCAAGGAGAGAATATTACAAGCAGCCAGGAAGAAACAATTTCAATATTGTGGAAACACAATCAGAATAACACAGGACCTGGCAGCTTCTACACTGAGGGATTGAAGGGCATGGAATATGATATTCCAGAGGTCAAAAGAGCTGGGATTGAAACCAAGAATCACCTACCCAGCAAAACTGAGTATCTTGTTTCAGGGGAAAATATGGTCATTCAGTGGAATAGAGGACTTTCAAGCATTCTTGAGGAAAAAACAAGAGCTGAATAGAAAATTTGACATCCAGACACAAGAAGGAAGAGATGCCTGAGAAGGTAATCAGGGAAAAGAAATCAAAAGGAACTTATCAAAGTTGATCTATTTACACTCCTACATGGAAAAGCAATAACTGTGTCTGATGAAACCTTTCTCAGTATGAAAATAATGGAAGGGTATATGGACATATGAATACATATGCAAATGTGTGTATATATATATATATATATGTATATATATATGTGTATGTATATATATATATATTTACAGTTATACATGGATAGAGGGCATAGGTTGAATTTGTTGGGAAGGGATGATACTTAAGGGGTGAAATTATGAGGTGAGAGAGGAAAGTGGCAAGAGGAGATGGGGAGAGACAGGGTAGGATAAACTATCTCATGTAGAAGAAGCAAGGGGAAGTGGTTACAGGGGAGGGGAAGAACAGGAAGGCAAAAAGGCAAAACCAAATTCTCATTAAATTTGGTTCAGGGAGGGAATGACATACATACTAAATGGGATATCCCAACCTGCAGCAGAGTAAGGGGAAGGGGAATGAGAGGGTGGATGATGGAGGGGAGGATGTTCTGGGGAGAGGGGAAGTTGGAAGTACCCACCTTTGAAGAGGGACAGGATCAAAGTAGGGAATGGACCAGGTGGGGGGTGGGATGGGTGGAGGGAATTATAAGCAGCCTTTTACAATATTTCTACTATGGTAATGTTTTGCATAGATATACATGTACAACACATACTGAATCACTTATCTTACCAGAGGGAGTAGGTGACGAGAGGAAGGGAATGGATCTGAAATTCGAAGTCTTAAAATTAAATGTTTCAAATATATACAAATAGTATTATTAATACTATTTTGCATGTAATTAGGAGATTAAGATGTGCAGGCATTGGGGCACAGAGATCCACCTTGCTCCAATGGAAAAGTCAAAGGGGGTATGGGAGAAGATATGGGAGAGAGCAGATTGGATGAGGGGATATCTTGTGGGACTGCTATTCTGGGATGGTGGGTAGGGGAAAAATGGGGAAAAATTGTAACTCAAAATCTGGTGGAAATGAATGATGTAAACTAGAAGTTAATAAAGCTTTTGTTGAAAAGGGAAAAAAAAGTCATTTCCTAATATCTCTCCTACCTCCACTCCTATCCTTCACTGAATTCTCTTTTTAAAAGACGACTTTGTAATATATATGAGGAATTCACAGAAATATGGGAAACCTTATGTGAACTGACAAAATAAACAGAACCAGAGCAGCATACCCAATGACTGGAATAATGCAAAAACAAAAACAAAACTAAAAGTTGACCAAATTCAAATTAATTACAATGACCAATATTAATCTTAGAGGACTGATAATGAAATATTTTTCTCTTCTTAGCAGAGAAGTAGAGGACTATGGCAAAATGCTGCTCATATGATCAATCATAGGCGATACGTTGGTTAATCTTATTTACCTGTTTTTCTTTGTAACATGGGAAAATTCAATCAGTGGGCGTGGGTGAAGTGGTAGTGAAAATATTAGGAAATGACTGTTTTAGAAAACATCAATAAAACTTTAAAAATATAAATAAAAAGAGAGTACTGGATTAGGGGATCTTGTTATAGGAATGTAAATTTTTAAGATCTTCCCTGCCCCTAGGATAAGTGCTCCTGGAACCTGTGGTGGGAGGCTTGTTTTTTCAGGAATGCCCACACCTGGATGCTTTGTGATTGGGCAGTGGGTCAAGAGGGTTGTTATATCCTCTGAGCCAGGAAAAGGCTATATAATCCCTGATCTGAGGCTTTGCTTTGGGGCTCACTTTGAGAAGTGTTGTGTGATTTGACTAGATGAGACTCTGGGCAGCCATTGAGAGTCCCCTCCCCTTCTGCCCCCCCCCCCCTTGAAAAACCCAGATGTTGATGCTTCCCTCTCTGGTAACTGTGATTTGGTATGGATGTAATGGTTGGACAGTTGGAGGCCTGTCTGCTTGAAATGTTTCTGTCTGAATACTCTGAAGTTTGGGGTGCTGACCCTTGTCCCCTGAACTAGGTAAATGATATGTTTGATTGATTAAAGTAAGATTGTTAACCCATTTTGAGTTACTTCCTTTTAGAAAAGCAGATCTAAGAACCTGTACTGGCAGCCACCCTGGGGACACTGGGGTGCTTGCTGTTGTAGGTCTCTAGCATTTTTTTTGTTGTTGTTGGTTTATTTTGAGCTCTAATGTCAAAAATGCTATGAATCTATGATTGGTTCTTATATTCTACCAAGGGACTGATTTCTTGCCCCCAGATAGTTTTATGGAAGCAATATTCTATCACACTTATTCCACTAATCAGTGTACCCCGTTACCTGGTTATGCTAACTAACTATGGTATTCCTAAAATTTAATTAATCATTCTGGCTGGTGCCAAGATTGAATACTCATTTGGCCATGAATGAAGGGGGGCTTTTTTTCCCTAAGGCCCATTATGTACAATTAGTTCCACCCTGTAACCTAATTAATGGAGTGCAGAAGAACAGCTTCTGGCATCAATCCCTGATCCTGAAGCAGCAAAAAAACATGAACAAAGCTTGCAATATCCACAAATCCAACTGTATGGCTGAATCCGTGTGAGGATCCCATGTCAAGGGAGCATAATCTATCTACATCTATGTATATTCAGAGAAATTATTTGGTATATAACTGCTGGTAATGAAAAATATTAAAAGTAGCCTATGTGTAACATTGCATTTCTAGAGAAGTCAAGGAAGAAGAAGGAGAAGGCTCCAAAGAGAGTAAACTCTACTATTTGTGTAGAAACCAGGCAGACCAATATTAGAATTAGATAATCTATTTCCATCAGTTTTTTTGCTTTTGATCAGTATACATCTTGGATATAAATAGCATTTGTAATCTACCAGTGTTGAAAAGTTGAACTCTTAAGTGACTGCAAACCAGTAGTAGCTCCAAAAACATATCTCCTTCCTGTTAGTAGAAAGGACTACAAGCACAGAAGTTGAATATCTTGTTACAGTGGGTCACTGAATCTGTTGTTTTTTGTTTACCTGTTTTTCTTTGTTTTAAGAGACAATGTTGGTAAGTATCCATTTAGGAAGGATAGGGTAAAAAGTAGCCAGAAATGACTGTGATGTAAAAACAGAAGGCATCAATAGATTTTCATTTTAAATTCTCACTATCTTCTCTTTCTGATGCTCTTTGTATTCTGAGTACTTCCAAGATTTTTCTTCTCAACTTATTAAATTTCCTTAGGGCATGACAAACATTTGAAAAACACAGGAATTTAAACTCTTAGCTATTCACGCCAATGGACAAGAGCAGTGACACTGATAGACTAAAACTGAAGGTAATCCAAAAATCATTTGCAGTGGTCTGTGGAATGCAGCTGTTTACCCCTTACATTAACATTTCCCTGGGGTGATATTAAAATGTCTGTAGTTCATGTTGCCATGTAAGGGTGATGAGTTGAAGAAAGATGGTTTGGGAGTGTACAGAGATAAGAGAAGCTTACTAGTCTTAAAAGTCCCTAAAATATGTTCTAAAAATTAGATGATCCATATATAGATAAATTGAGAGTTGTAGAATATGCAAGCTGTCAAAAGTCCAGATAAACTCATGGAACTCTGTAATGTGGAATATAGAATGCTACTTTGGCTGTGCTTAATGCAATAATAAAAAAAGTAAAACAAATCACTTCCTGATCTAAATCCTATGACTTCTAGATTCAAAATAATTAGCCTTGAGGGGCAGAGTCAAGATGGCAGAGTAGAAACAGGACTTCTGCCTGGCTCTGGCATCCACCTCCCCTAATTCATGTAAAAGGTGACTGAAGAAACTTTGGTGCTACAGAACCCAGGAAATGACAGAGAAGCTAACTTCTCGCTGAGGACAGCCCAGCAGGCCGGCAAGAAGTGATCAGTGCAGTGCCCTGGGAGCTGACCCTAGCTGCCCACCCCCCAGCTGGAGGTTTTAGTCTCAGGGTGAGCCTGACCAGCCACTGGCTGGAGGGACTTCAGATGACCAGCAGCTGTGGCAGTTTCCAGAATTATCAACACATAGATTCTAAGGACAAAATAAGAGGTCAGTGCAGTGTGGACTTTGGGATCCAGTAGTTCGGGAGTGGTTGGCCTTTGCCCCTGGGGTGAGAAGCAGCTGAGGCTCAGTGGCTGTGCAGCCACAGCCATGTGGCTGCTTCACCTCCTGACCTGAAGATTGTAGGGGGACCAAGCAACCAGTCTGAGGGGTAATCACTCTTGCTTTAACCTGCTTGGATCTGGATTGCTGTCTAGGGTAGAGGTCCTAGGGTGTGCGACCAGCTTGCCAGAATGTGTGGAGGCTTCAGAGAGGGCATCCAACTAATACCTTTGGCAGCTGAGAAAACCCCAGGGATTGGGACAAAGCTCCCCTATCTGGTAGCAGAGTCCTACTGTGGCAAAAAGCCCAAAAGTCAAGTAATTGAGTGCTAACATGAGCAGGAAAAGGAAGCAAAGCAAACAGAGCCACCCAACTTTACACTCCTATTTTGGGGACAAAAAGGATCAAAGCATGGAACAGGAAGAAGACAGTGAAGTCAGAACTCCTGCACCAAAAGCTTTCAAGAAAAATATGAGCTAGTTACAGGCCAAAGAGGACCTTAAGAAGGATTCTGAAAATCAAATAAGAGAAATGGAAGAAAAATTGAAAAGAGAAATGAGAACCATGCAAGAAAATTATGAAATGAGAGTCAACAACCTGACTGAAGAAAATAACACCTTAAAAAATTGACTAACTCAAATGGCAAAAGAGGCTCCATAAGGCAATGAGGAGGAGAATGCCTTAAAAAGCCAAATTTGCCAGATGGAAAAGGAATCTCAAAAGCTCACTGAAGAGAATCACTCTTTAGAATTAGACTGGAGCAAATGGAAGCTAGTGACTTTATGAGAAATCAAGATACTATTAAACAGATCCAAAGAAATGAAAAAATAGACGGCAATATGGATTGATCTGAAAAACAGATCCAGGAAAGATAATTTAAAAATTATTGGACTACCTGAAAGCCATGATCAAAAAAAGAACCTAGAAATCATCCTTCAAGAAATTCTCAAGGAAAATTGCCCTGATGGTTTAGAACTAGAGGGCAAAATAGAGGTTGAACGAATCCACTGATCACCTCCTGAAAAAGATCCCAAAAAGAAAACTCCTAGGAATATTATAGCCAGGTTCTGGTATTCCCAGATCAAGTAGAAAATATTACAAGCAGCCAGGAAGAAACAATTTGAATATTGTGGAAACACAATCAGGATAACACAGGATCTGGCAGCTTCTACACTGAGGGACTGAAGAGCTTGGAATATGATATTCTGGAGGGCAAAGGAGCTGGCATTAAAAGCAAGAATCACCTACCCTGCAAAACTGAGTATCATGTTTCAGGGGAAAATGTGGTCATTCAGTGGAATAGAGGACTTTCAAGTATTCTTGATGAAAAAAACCAGAGTTGAATAGAAAATTTGACATTCAGATACAAGAAACAAGAGAAGCATGAGAAGGTGAACAGGGAAAAGAAATCATAAGGAACTTATCAAAGTTGAACTATTTATATCCCTATATGGAAAAACGATAATTGTAACTGATGAAACTTTTCTTAGTATGAGAATAGTTGAAGGGAATAGAAATGTGTGTATGTGTATGTATGTATATGTACATATATATATACACACACACACATACATATATATGTCTATATAGGAGGCATATGAATACATATGTGAATGTCTGTATATATGTGTACAGGTATACATAGATATAGGGCACAGGACCAATTTAAAAGGAAGGGATGATACTTAAAAGGTGAAATTGAGAGGTGAGAGAGGATATAATAAGAGGAGATGGGGAAAGACAGAATGGATAAACTATCTCAAATAGAAAAGGCAAGGAAAAATGGTTACAAGGGAGGGGAAGAACAGGAAGGCAAAAGGGAATGGGTCAACCTCATAATCATTGAATTTGGCTCAGGAAGGGAATGACATACACACTAAATAGGTATCCCACCCTACAGGAGAGTAGGGGGGAAGGGATGAGAGGGGAGATGATGGAAGGAAGGGCAGGCTGGGGGGGAGGGAAGTTGGAAGCACCCACTTTTGAAAAGGGACAGGATCAAAGTAGAGAATAGAACAAATGAGAGGTGGGACAGGAGGGAGACAAATATAGTCAGTCTTTTACAGTATATCCACTGTGGAAACGTTTTGTATAGCCACACATGTGCAACCTATACTCAATTGCTTACCTTTCCAGTAAGGGTGGGTGACAAGGGAGAAAAGGAATGAATCTGGAATTCAAAGTTTTAAAATCAAATGTTTAAATATATATACTATTATTAATATTATTTTACATGTAACTGGGAAATAAAATATACAGGCACTGGGGCATAGAGATCCACTGTACCCTATTGGAAAGTCATAGTGGGTATGGGAAAAGATATGGTAGAAAGCAGATTGGAGGAGGGGATATACAGTGGGATCACTATTTTGGGGTGGTGGGTAGGAGGAAAATGGGGAGAAAATTTGTAAACCAAAATCTTGCGGAAATGAATGATGTAAACTAGAAGTTAATAAAGCATTTGATTAATAAAAAAATTAATTAGCATCCTATATACTAGTCTCAGTTCATCTTTTCACCACAAGGATAAAAGAAATAAATTAAGCTAGCTCCCTAATAGTATCAGGTTAAAAGAAAACTCTGATTTATTAGAAAATACTTTTTAAAAACAGTTCCATTTAAAGTCAAACTCTGGTAAATGTTTCAGAGGAAGCATGTAAGAGTTGTCCCTTACAGTCCAGAAAAAGAGTGTGCCAAAGATTTCTGACATAATAGGATTTCTCTATCCTTCAACACTTAGAAGGAGATTTAGAAAGAAAGAGGTCAATTATGCCTTATTTTGATTTCAAAGCTTTGGAACTTTCCCAAAGCCATAGAAATGCAGATTGATTTAATAGTTAAAAATTCTTGCGTATCATCTGGGCTCTTAGAAATTAATAGTTGCAAATTTAATATAATTTTAAAAGTATTTTCTTTGGCCCCATAGTTCCTTGCAGATAAATCTTTTTTCTTAACAGATCAGATTACTCAGTGGCTCAAAACCCTTTTACATGAATAAAATCCAAACTTCTTAGTTTGGCATCTAGAAACTGAAGTCAATTTAACTTCTAAGTTTTATCTTGCACTATTCTGCTCTCTTGTGTTCTATTCTCTAGGCAAAACAGACTGTTTCACGTACATATTACATGCTTTTCTCTATACCATAGCCTCACAGTTTCCTATGAATGGAATCTCCACATCACCACAAATACAGCAATGGCATAGTGGAAGAAACTCAGGAGTTGGAATTCCCGGATCTGCATTTGTTCTGTCCTAGCTATGAGAGCCCCAACTTCACTGTTGGAAAATTGGGGATAATTATATCTACACAGGGTTCTGAGAAAAGCACTTTTCATAAAATACCCTATGAATGAGTTATTATTTATGCCTGTTGAAATCCCACCCATCCTTTAAGACTCGGCTCAGTTTCACCTCCTGCATGAGCCTTCCTGTCTCTAAGTCAGAAGTTGTCCTTCCTTCCTTGTGACTCCACTAAACTTCTTTTGGCACCTCCCATGCACTTACTCTGTTTATTCTATGTAGTTATTTTTATAGTTGTATCACCTCCACACTAGGGTTTCAGAGCAGTGTCTTATTTCTCTCTATAAATTGCTTAGCAGCATGCTTTGCTCCATAGCAAGCACTTTCCTGGGGAACCGAATTCAGTGTTTTTCATTAGTAGCCATACAGTATAATTAAGCTAAGAGGGAAACCAAGGAGTTACACAGGACCTAGAGCCCAGCATGGTCCCTGGCACATGGAAGGGATTCCCCGCTTGTTTACAATTCCCCTGATAAAACTGCAATTCTGACCTGTCACTTTCTGGAAGATGCTTTGGTAGATCTCCA
Organism: Gymnobelideus leadbeateri; assembly: GCA_011680675.1. Classification (NCBI taxonomy): domain Eukaryota; kingdom Metazoa; phylum Chordata; class Mammalia; order Diprotodontia; family Petauridae; genus Gymnobelideus; species Gymnobelideus leadbeateri. The sequence continues at coordinate 24,179 of WOXC01004534.1, forward strand.
AAGAATGTTGGGCACTGAGTTATCCGGGGATTCTCTTTCCTGGATAATGTAATAGCTAGCATGTCTATGGAGCTTTGAATGTAAACCCTGGGATGTAGGTGCTATTATCCTTATTTTATTGATGAGTAAACTAATGCTAAGAGAGGTTAAGTGAACTGAATTTGAACTCAGGTCTTCACTCAGGCCAGCGCCCTAGCCACGGCGCCACCTAGCTGCCTCAAATCAAACCTAAGTCTTCTTTTACTACAACCTTCTCCCAGTTTCCTCCACCCCCAGGGGGTCCTCATTCCTCAGGGTTCCCAGTCCTCCCCTACCTCTCGCACAAGACTGTCTAAATATAGTTAAGAAAGGTCAGGAAGGGGTCACAAGCCTCAGCTGCCCCTCCCTCCCTTCCACAGATGCGCAGGACGCACGCCGGCTCTAACATGTGCCTCGGGCCCAGGAGAGCCTCCGGTCCCCTCCCCTCAGCCCCCGGGAAGCACCAAGCGTGGGAGCCTCCGATGCCCGCATCTCCCTCAGAACGGCCCGAACTTATTCTTCCTTCCAGGCCCGGTCTGACGCACTTCCGGCGGATGTCGGGCGGGGCGCGGAGGAAGACGGACTCAGCGGAAACGGAAATGGAAAGCGAAGCGGAGGAGGAGAGTGAGGATCGGGGCGGCGGTGGCGAGCCAGCGGATCGAAGATGGTGAGTGTAGTGATTGCACCGCGCTGAGCGAATCCGAGTCTCTCGAGTGGTTTGGGACGATATTGGGTCGTGGCCTCGGCGGCCCGCTCGGTGGCTCTGCTCTTAATACCAGTCCCGAGGTGCCGCGCCATGGGGCCCAGCCTCTGCGCCAGGCCTGTGCCGAGTCATGGGGAGGAGGAGGAGGAGCAGCAGCAGCAGGGGCATCGGCCTTGGCTTTGACCTTGGCACATCCTGGGCTTTCCCTCTCCCTGTCGGCCCCTTTTCGGACCTCTGGCTTCAAGCTGGGAAGGACAAAACCGAAAGTGAAATGGGAGGCTGCTAGGTGGCGCAGTCAATTTAGCGCAGGGCCTACTGTCAGGCCACGTTTGGATCCTGCTTCTGACAGTAGTGTGACCTTGGGCAAGTTATTGGACCCCTATTTGCCTTAGTTTCCTTTTCTGTAAAACGAGAATAATTATCGCACCTACCTACTAGAATGACCCTGAGCAAGCCACTTAACTCCTATCTGCCTCAGTTCCCGCATCTGTAAAATGAAGGGTCTACACCTCCCTTCCAGGGTTTTTGCAAGGATCCACTGAGATTATAATTGTAAAGCCCTTACGGAGTACCTACTAGCACATAGTAATCTTGTATAGTATACCTAGTTAGCTGTATGTATGTGCCTGATATATTTATGTTAAATATTCTCCCATTCTTTTCTTGTGGTTTTCCTAGGGGGTGGAGAAGAGATCTTATTGTCCCAAACTCTTCAATACCCTCCTCCTTCATAGTTATGACGGTAGAGAGGAAAGGGACTTTTTAAGAAATAAAATAATATTTGATAACTCACTGAGGAGTGAAAGACATGGGTGTGCTGGGTAATTTCAGACTAAAATGTCATCCGTAGAGGAGTTGGATGACTCCAGGCAGTGGGGAGCAGGATGTCTATTAAAAAGCTTACCTGTTTTTATATTGAGATGTTTTGTGCATGCTAGAAATTACTAAGCTGTTTAAGGGAAGGAGGGAGTATTTGATGATAGATCAAAGACTAGATTTAGGGTAAAATAAAAAAATAAACATGGATCCAAATTCTGCTTCTAACACATAATAGCTACATCGTATTGTCCCAGACAACTAAGGCTTATAAATTACTAACAAATTACTTTCTTTTTTGTTGAAGGAAAATATACATTAGAACATTACAGATCTGGTAAAAAAAAACAACCAAACAAAAAAACACACAACCTTATGCACTAATGAGTTTGTAAAACAAAATGCTATTAATGTGATTTATCTGGTTTTTAAATCGATAGGATTTTACCTATACAAAGTAGTTAGTAGCATCACTGACAAAATAAGTATAATAATTACTATTGATAGAATACTCATCAGATTTAATCCTATTTACCAGTGATTTAAAAAATTTTTCTGCAGAAATAACATGTACATGGTGCTTAAGCAACAAATAATTTGAAGATAAATTTTTTATTACTACCTGTAATGAAAATTAATTACATAAAACAGTATAATTTTATATATTTTACAATACAATATATCTACTAGTCATCTTTTTTTAACAGTTAGCACTGTTAAAAACCTTTTTAGAAATTGAACATATAAACCTTTTTAGAAATTGAACATATAAACTTGATAGTAACTAACCGTTTTCATTTTGTAGAATACCAGAGGACTTGGATCTCAGCTAAAGGACAGTATTTCAGTGTCTGAACTTTCAGCTAGTGCTCCTTTTGGAAACCATGATATTCTTCGGAGAGGGTATGTCAGTAGTATTAAGGGTTGTCTTTGTCCTAATGAAATTATTAAGTGAGAGCCTCAATAAGAAGTTTGGAGTTCAGGCCAAGAGGAAATGGAAAGGAAGAAATGGCTGAGAGAAGCATTACTAAGGAAGTTTTTAAAGGGCTTAAGGATTGATTGAATTGATGTAAGTAGGAAGAGAGCAAAGGATGACTCCAAAGTTTTGAGCCTGGTTAATGGCACTACAAATGGGAGAATCCAAGGGGGTCAAAATGCAAGTACGTTATTCATTTATAGCACATAAAAATTGAGTCTTGTAACTCTTGGTTGTAGTTAACTCTTGACTCTCCATTTATATGGAAAGAAAAAATGTAAAATTTACGTGGTGTGAGTGACCAGAGACCCCTGGTTCTCTATTAGTGGAACTATATAGCATTTATGAACTATATAGCAAGAAATAACTCCAGGGCTGAGGAATTTTTCCACATCATATAGCATGAAGATGGGAAATATACATTTTAAAATATATAGACCTATATAGAATTCAGAAGCTTAATCAGTTTCTTATCTGAAATAATGTTATAACTGAATGTTTTTTGAAGGGTGTCAAATCACCATTAGGAACCTGAAAACTGGTTTGTGCATTCATATTATGAATTCATAAGTCCTCTTAGAACCAGTGAGTTGAAAGTCTTGTTTTTCAGTTTGTTGTTTTCCTGTGCTGAATGTGTTTAACCTTCAGAAATATACCTTGAAAGTAACTAAATTAAATGTTATTTTGAGTTTTTCATACTGACTGGTTTAGTCTCTTTTTTAATATTTTCAGTTTTTCTTGTGTGAAAAATGAACTTTTGCCAAGTCATCCTCTTGAATTATCAGAAAAAAATGTAAGTATGTAAATTAATGATTCTCTTATTCTTATCCCATAAATTAAAAATTTACCTGCTAACATTTAACTTATATAATTATATTAAAGCATTTCCACTGCCAAGGAATAGTCAGTAAACCATTTATTAGGTACTTACTATGTGATAAATAATGTACTAAGCATTGGTAATATAAAGGAAGGCAAAAACAATTCACTGTCTTCAGGGGCTCCCATTTAAGAGAGTTGGAGGGGGTCATATTAAATGACTGTACATGTAAAATACAAAGGAGATGGGGAAAAAAATCACAGAAGGCACTAATGGGGGGAGGGGGTGCAGAGAGGGGATAGAGGGACAGATAAGGAAAAACCTCTTGTATAGGGTAGGATTTGATCTGAGTCTTGAGGAAGCTGGAATAGCTCAGAGGCAGAGGGTAAAGGCAGAGCATTCCAGGCCTGCAGGATAGCATAGAGATGGTGGTTAGTGTTGTATGTGAGAAACAACAAATAGGCCAGATTAGGTGGATGGTAATGTGCATAGAGGAGAGGAAAGATTGGCAAGTTAGGAAGAGACCAGGTTTTGAAGAGCTTTAAATGTCAATCTATATTTAATCCTGAAGATAATTGAGATTATTGGTGCTCATTGAACTGGGAGGGAATCACATGGTCTGACATGTGCTTTAGGAAGAACCTCTTTGGCAGCAGAAGAGTGGATGGTTTGCAGTGGGAAGAGGTTTAAGGAAGGAAGACTAATTAGAAGGCTATTGTAGTAGTCTGGTTGAGAAGTAATGAAAGCCTATGTGAGACCCTACATGAGCTGTGTGAGTGGAGAGAAGACAGCAGATGTTATAGAGATGTAATAAAGGTAGAAATTACAAAGAAACATTGGATATATGCTGTGAGACTGTGGAGTTGAAGAGGATGGTAAAGTTGTGAGCCTGGATGCTTGGGAAAGTAGTGGTTCCTTTGACAGTAATGTGTGAAAAGAAAATTGGAAAGAGGGAGTGTTTTAGGGAGGAAAGATAATGAGTTCTATTTTGAGATTCTTATGTTCAGATCAAGATGTCAGGCGATTGGTGATGTGGAGCTCAGGAAAGAGGGGGCTAGGTATATAGATCTGGCAATTCTCTGCATAGAAGTGATCATTGAACACACACATGGGAGTTGCTAATCACCAAATAAAAAGTGTAGAGAGAGAATTAGAAAAGAGGTCCAGGTCAGAACCTTGGGGGATACCCGTGGTAAGTGGGCATGACAAGAAGAAAACAGAGCTTAGAGAGTATCCAGCAGGGGAGGGTGATGAATGATCAGTGAAATGATAAAGCTTTCTGAATTAACAGTATTGCATTGATTCTCGCTTTCTTCTGACTTATTCTTTAATAGCTTCACTTTCATCCTTATCCTTTGATTTGTTAAACAGTATTATTGCTTAATATTATTTCCTGGGTACTAGGAATTGGGATAGGGACTCTATCTGTGACTGTATTGCTCTAAGAAACTACTTGGTGAGGAAAATCTCTATTAACGCAAATCTGCTTTGCCTGAAACTTAATCTTAGAGAGTTGTCTGAGCATTGTTGAGAGTTGAAGTGACTTGTGCAGGTCCACAGGTATATGTGCCGAATTGTGCGTGTTAAAGATGAGAGATAAACCTAGGTCTTCTGGCTGCAATACTAGTTCTGTTATTACCTATGCTGTGCTGTTTTTCTGGAAATAAAGAAAGCAACAGTCTGCCTTTAAGGAGCTTACATAGTCAGGGTTTAGTTCTGCTCTTATATTTTCTCTACTCACAGAGCTTCATCTACCATCCCAAATTTAACTATCACTTTTCTGCTGTATCTCTTTAGCCTTGTTTCCTCTTACATTTCCAGCTACTTGCCATCATCTCAAAACTAGTATGTTAAAAACTGAAGTCATATTTTCCCCAAAACATACCAGTACTTGATGGCCAACACTGTAGTGAAAAGTCACTTTTAATTTAACTAGTTTGGTTCTTAAACTACGAACTTATATCCCAGGTTTCTAGCAACTTGTTTGGCCTTGTGCTATTTGGGGTTGGCCCTTGAGAACTCCGATTCCATAATAAGGATTTTGAAAGGGACTTTGATAAGTAACAATATGAGAGGACAGTGCCAGGTGCATATCATCCACTTAGTAAATTTCTACAAAAAGACAAAAAAACAGTTTCAAATAATAGAAATATAGTTCCTTGATAAAAGGCAAATCCCTCTGTGCTTTTCAGACCACACATCTGGGCTATTGTGTGAAATTTTAGTAACCACATTTAACAAATTTAAAATAATATAACCAAAAGGAAATGATTAGACTGATGAAGGAGCTGGAAAGCATCATATGGAGAATAACTGAAGGAACTTAAGATATTTGCTTTGGAAAATAGAAGACTAAGGAAGGAATGTAACAGTTGTCTTTACCTGTATGAAGGAGTATTGCCTAACAGGAAGTAGACTGTCTTATTTCAGAAATAAGAACTGGAACCTATAGATGGAAGGTCCAGGGGACAATTTAGAAAGGTCCAACAGTGGGAAAAGTAACTTTGCAAATTACTGAGCTCCCTTCACTAAGAGTGCTTTGCTAGAGCATCTGTTAAGGCTGCTATAGGAAAAAATTTCTTAAATTAGGTATATTGTACTAGAAAACTTCACAGTTCCCTTCAAACTTATTCTATAACTTGTACCTAGTCAGTGTAGTAGACTCCTGCCTGGTCTTCTGGTCTCTGTTATCTCATCATTTGATTCATGATGCTTGATGTGGGAACTCCTCTCACTGGCACAGAAAGGAACCTTTCTATAGCCTGTCCATTAAGTTCTAGGTAGTTGTGTGAGACATAATTAAGTTAAATGATGTGTCCAGAATCATATAGTGTCAGAGGTGATATTTGAACCTGGTTATTCCTGATCCTGAACTTAACCTTGTACATTATTAACTTAACCATGCTGTACATTATTCCTCTACATGTATGCATGTATACATATACAATATGAAATTTCTATAGCTGTATTCTTGTTATCTTGTGACTCTTCCCAATTTGATTGTAAGCTCTTTGAGGGCAGATACTATATATATATCCTACTATACTCTATATCTCTTAGCACAACATTACATATATTAGGTTTTGAGTAAATATTTCTTGCTAACATCAGTTGCTAACCTTTCCATGATAGGTAAAATCCTGAAAAGTCTTGTCTAAATTAAATTTTTGCAAATAAAAGCCAATATACAAAACATTAATAAGAGTTTTTTGTTTAAAGGAATCTAGTAATCCCTTATAAAGAAAAAATGAATTCTCTCTAATTAGAACCTGTGACCCTCATTATTTTAGAAACCCAAAAGATTCCCTTTAGAATCATCTTTCACAATTGTGGTATATCCAGTTTTAGAATTTTATAGACCAAACATTGTTTTGGTCTTTACTATGTTTTTTGGGGGTCACAAATAATTTCCAAGGAGGCAATAATCTTTGTGCCTATATTTTTTTCATAGAAAAATGCTTTGTCCAGGATGCTGAATATTATTTGGGTGTAAAATTTTCCCAGTGTTTTTGTAGAATCAAAATTTGATAACATCTTTACTTGACCAATTTTATTTTTCCAAAATTCATCTGTGATAGAATGCTTCTAATTTCCTGAACTAGAGAACCCACCACATTAACTTTTATTCTCTTAATGTCTTTTTATTTTGTCTTTGTAGTATGCCTGGCACATAGGTACTTGTTGAATAGAGGAGTATATGAGTGAATGAATGAAGAATGAATGGTTTCTGGAACTAGTAGAAATTTCTTTGTGTAATTGTCATTTGTATTTGTTCAAGAGCAGCTCAAGAATAGAAGTTACTCCTGTGACCTTGGGCAAGTCAACTCCAGTTGCCCTTCAAAAAGCAAAAAAAAAAGAAAAGAAAAGAAACTATTTGAAAAAGACATGTATAGTCTTTTTGTACTACTTCAAGAAATTAGCTAAAATTTTGACACAGTTAAATAGATGTGATGGTATATTCTTTTGTGAAATTGTCATTTATTACATAGAAACTAATTTTATTTATTCCTCTCTAAGTGTAATTTTTGCTAAATATACTTTTTTTGGTGGGGGGAGACATTGGAAGTTTTTGATGCTCTTTGGGCAACAGTCCTCACCTATAAATGGAAATTACATAATGTGAACAAAACTCACAGTTTACTTGCTTTATATAGATTACAGTTTCATCTAAAACCTTTGCCTAAAGTGAGACTTTACCTGCATTTGTTACCAAATAAATATACCTATTAAATATGTGTGTGTGAAATATTTTGAATTTTTAAGGGATTTAAATAATTACTTTTAGCAATTACTTAATTTCATTTATGATGAATGATATGTTGAATCCAAGTAGGGTTTCACATGCATTCAGTGACATCTCTTGTAAGACTCTGGCAACCTTTTAAAATGGTTATCTTCTGTAGTTCCAGCTCAATCAAGATAAAATGAATTTTTCCACACTGAGGAATATCCAAGGCCTATATGCTCCCCTGAAGTTACAGATGGAATTCAAGGCAGTGAAACAGGTAGGTTTGGTTTATCTCAGCAGCAGATTTTCCGCCTTAGTTATTCTTTGAAAAAATTGAGAATTAAGTTATTTCACTTCCAACATTTCATTTCTTCTGTGAGCAACATAAGTAGCTTAACTGCTAAAAGTAGTTGTGCCAGAGTTTTTAATGTTCTATCTCCATAAGCTTCTTCTGTAAGTTTCAGGAACTGTGTTAGGCTCTGTGTTATAACCTTTGATATTACAGTAATTTAGTTCACAATCCTTGCCTTGAAGGAACTTATGCATTCTGTGAGGGAGACAACCTGTACACATAGAAATATATACAACAGAGGCACAGGCTGATGGGGAAGAGGCACATTAGCAGCTGTGGGGATTAAACATTTCCTGTAGCTCCAGAGCCGAGTCAAAAGACACCAGGGATTCTAGAACTGGGGGTGAGGAGCAGGGCGAAGTTGTGGAGACTTACTTTTTTCCTAAAGTTTCTACAATTCTGTTTTGGCTAAGCTGCTTTCATTATTTTCCCACTAAAGATCAACAGTCACTTAACCTTTTTGGGTCTCCATTTTCTAAGCTATATAATTATGGGTTTGCATTAGATAATCTCTCTGGACTCTTCTAACTCTGGCAATCTACAAGCTGTATTTTATCAATTATATGTCCTTTTTTTAAAAAGTAGTTATTTTTAGTTTTCACCATTCACTTCTATAAATTTTAAATTTTCTTCCCTCCCCAAGATGGCATCATGTCCTTTTTAGTGACATATTAGCATATAAGACATTCTGCATCCCCTTGCTATCTATTTTAGTGCTCCATATGATAAGAACTTGTGATTCCATAGAATTGAAATTATAAAAACCACTATAAAAGGCTCTCTTATATAGCGTAGAGCTGTCATCTTACCTATTTTACAGTGCTTTCCACAAAACCACATATCATTGTCACAAGAGAGGCAAACATTTGAACTAGCACAAAAGAATTTAGAGATTTTATGGCAGTCGTAATTTTTCTAATTATGGCAACCCTGTTCTATATAATGATAATACATCTTTGTAGAGCACTTTACAAAGCATTCTCACAAAAAAGTCACAATGCATCTGATCTTATAGATGACAAAACCAGGGCCCAGAGAAGTGACCTCATTTGATTTTCACAACAAAAGCCTGGGAGTCAGGCAGGGCAGAAGCTTGGAAGTTAAAATAACATGCAGTCAGTGCAGCTAATAAGGGACAGTGGTAGGGCTTGAACCCAGGTCTTCCAACTTTCATAAAACTCTTTCTCCTGTACTGAACTACTTGTATACGTGTAGTAAATGCATAGTGTATATGTGGACAGTAGTCATCTGCAGCAGCTGGAATGGAAGCTATTTGCTGGGAAGAGCCAATTGCCTGCATTGGAACTCAGAGTTAGCATTTAGAAGTATCCTTGTGCTAACCAGAACTGTTGGGAGAAAAATAGAGTAATTGTCAGAAATTCAAGTCTGAGGATATTTCTTTTTTTTTCTATGTAATTTTATTTATTTATTTTTAGTTTTCAACATTCATTTCCACAAGATTTAGAGCTACAAATTTCTCCTTATCTTTCCCCCACCCCAAGATAGCAAGCCTACTGAATACCCCTTCCCCCAATCTGCTCTCATATCCTCCCCCATACCCTCTTCTAACTTTCTAGTAGGGCAAGATGGATTTCTATACCCCAGTTCCTTTTTATCTTATTTCCCAGTTGCATGTAAAAAACATTTTTTTTTTACATTTGTTTTTAAAACTTTGATTTCCAGGTTCTTTCCCTTCTCCCCTTCTCACCCACCCCCACTTGGAAGACAAGCAATTCAATATAAGTTGTACATGTGTAGTTATGCAAAACGTTTCCATATTAGTTATATTGTGAAAGACTAACTATATTTTCCTCCATCCTGTCCTGCCCCCCCCCCCCACTTAATCTGTTTTCTACTTTGACCCTGTCCTTTTTCAAAAGTGTGTGCTTCTAACTACCCTCTCCCCCAATCTGCCCTCCCTTCTATCCGTCCCCCTTCTTATCCTCTTCCCCCCTACTTTCCTGTAGAGTAAGATACCCAAATGAGTATGTATGTTACTCCCTCCTTAAGCCAAATTCAATGAGGTAAGGTTGGCCTATTTTCACCTTCCTGCTCTTCCCATCCATTTTAAGTTTTCTCTTGCCTCTTTAATATGAGATAATTTACCCTATTCTATTTCTCCCTTTCTCCTCTCGTTATATTCTTCTCTCACCTCTTTTTTTTGATATCATCCCTTCTTATTCAACTGATCCTGTGCCCTCTGTCTATGTATACATGTACACACATATACACACACACTCATATATATTTATATTCCTATACATACATATATCTGTATGTATACATATATATTCCCTTCAGCTACCTGAGGATATTTCTAATGAGTAGAGAATTACCTTTAACTTTTTGTATCTCTACTCCACTTTGCTTTGTAAGATCTGTTAAATGAAAGTAAACTCCTTGGGGGCATGTAAGAATGTTCATAATTTTTGAATGTTACAAATCATTTAAGGTGTTCATTGACACTCATTTTTTAAGATAATTTGTTATGTAATCTTTAGTGATCCTTGTTAAGAATCTTACTGTCTCTTGATTCTACTGCTACCAGGCCTTAGCATGTATCAGATAGTTAATTGGCTCAATAAACTAACTACAAGAAGATTTATGTAAACCATAAGCATAAATATAACATTAACTGGAATATCACAGAATCTTTATAAATGTTCATAATTCACTTCCATTTTACTAATGGCATTATATGTGTATACATTTATATTTCAATCATTATACTTTTAGCCACTGTCATTCAATTACTCCCCTCTTTTGGGACAAGATTTTGACAATACTGAGGGACTAAATTATGCTTACTGCCCTTTTGTTTCCTTTCTGTCTGTTAAACACTTTTTTCCCTTAAAACTAAAGCTATGTCAAGATTAGAAAATGCTGGTACTCACTAAACTCCAAAATCCTAATTCCCCATTAACTGAGTAACATTTAGAACTCTCCTCCTTATATATTAAAACTGGTGTATGCTTTTATCATTTTGTCTATTCTGACATTTCTTTCACTAGTCCTGTCACAAGTGCCTTCTCTGTCAGAATTCCTCTTCTCTTTGCCTTGGTTAGATTATCTCTTGCAGGTCACAAGATTCAAAGCATTTTTCTTAAGCTGTGTTAGTGTCCACGTAGGATAACAATAGTACTTAATTCTATGATATGTCCAGGGATTGTTGTGACATTGTAGGTTGGCCTCATCAGAGTCTTCCGTTCTTCATACCCTCCCTTGACACCTCTTGTTGGGAGCAGTGTGTTTTAAGCTAGGGCATCTTAGTTCAAGTTCTGATTCTGAAACTTACTTCCTTTGTGATTTGGGACATGTTACTGCTCTTTTCTCATTTTTTCTTTTTTTTTTTGCTTTTTGTGGGGGGCAGGGAGGGAGAGAAAGGTAGGGCAGTTGGGGTTAAGTGACTTGCCCAAAGTCACATGGCTAGATTTTTTGGTGTTAAGTGTCTGGGGATGGATTTGAACTCAGGTCCTCCTGACTCCAGAGCCAGTGCTCTATTTACTTTGCCACCTAGTTGCCCCTCTTTTCTCATTTCTAAAGGGAAGATTTTGGAAGCTATGACCTTTAAGGTCTCTTCCAGTTCCAGGTCCTGTGATCATTGATTGAGTCACCTCCTTTTTTTTTTTTTCATCCATCTCCTAACTCTTTTTCCTTAGTCACTAAGACTTCCATATGCCAGGCATCCAGGCCTATTTTTACTATGGCCTTTACCCACCATTATATTATATTATATAACTTGGTTCCTATTTCCCCAACCATTTCCATTCCATTCCTATTTACCATCACCATAGCTTGGTGATCATCCTTTATAAGCAGACCACTGGGGCACCCATAGTTCTATTGACTTCTGTCTTTTACCACTCAGTATACTCTTGGGGAGAGGGCAATAGAGTGGTATTAAAAGTTGATGGGATCTTAGAGACACCTGGTCAAATGTGTTTTTTTTTATCTGGGGAAAATGTCAGCATAAGATCTAATTAAAAATATTAGGAAGCTAATAAAGAAAAGGAAAAAATAGTAAAAATTTGATCTTGCTATGTTAAAAAGTTAGTCATTTTTTACTAATGGCAAATAGCCCTTTGCTGTTTATGCCTAATTACCATGTTAGACAACAGCAGTTGTGTAAATCATTAAGTACGCCTGTTGAACTTTTTTAAATCTTAAATTACAAACATACCGAGTTGATGTACATTAATCATGCGTTGTTATTTGTGGTTGTCTGTTCACAAATTAAATATTGAGGTCACTAGTTCTAAGCTGCAACATCTCTTAAGGGGTCCTTTATACTTTTCTTTAATATATTTAATGGTACAAAACAATATGCCTACAAGCAAGTGACATTTTGACTAAATGCAACATTGCCACAAAATTGGGTTTTTCTTAGAAATTGCTTGATAGTATTTCCTTTATAGCATGGGCATATCAGTTGTCAGCTCAGACTGACAAAGAGGAGAGTCAACTTTGATAGTAGATAATTAAACAAAAAGCTAGAGTTATATATTTTAGCAATATTTATGACAGTTTTATCCTATTGCCAAAGTATAATTGTGAATTTAAGAAAAATAAGACTTGATTTTCTTAACTCCTTTCTTGTATCTTCATGTGAAAGACAATTTAGCATATTTTTAGCTTTCATTTATTTAACAGAATTAAGCACCAATTATGATAAATAAGCTGCTGGGAAATACAATGAAAGAGACAGTGCACTTTAAGTGAATATTTTACTTGATAGGTTATATTTATTAATTTTTTTTAATTTTTTAATTTAAATTTTTAAAATATAGTATAAAGAACACATAATTTTACAACAACATTTTACCTTGGCTTTGAGTATTTTATGTTATGCTTTATATTTTTTCCCCTTCGTACTATATCTCAGGTCCAGCGTCTTCCATTTCTTCAGAGCTCAAATCTCTCCCTGGATATTTTGAGGGGTAATGATGAGAGTATTGGATTTGAAGATATTCTTAATGGTAAGTATATTGTCATATATGCCAGAGATTTAAAAATTAAGTTAATTTTTACTGCCTTTAAATCAGTTCAGTCTATGTACATTTTTATCACGCACATTTTCATTATAATCTTAAATGTTAAGTTGTATGCTTAGATATATCACATGGTTAGCCAACAGAGTTAATGAATATTAAGAAGAAAAATGGCATAGGAACAAATGGAGTGATCTTTTTGAAAAGAAAAGCTTTTATCTTGGTGATTTTCTGAAATTCTGTAAGCATGATTGGAGTACAGGGAGAAAGTATGTCATTTTTACCAAATTTCCCCAAATAGTGCCATTGTTCTTGCATGTAAATTTTTGTCTGAGAACAACATAGCCAGCATTCTCTACTGTTTCTGGGACCCAGGAGAATAAACAAATATAATGATAGCCATACTACTTCTGTATACTGTGCCCCCAACAGTTCTATAGAAACAGACAAACAAATTCTGATTGGATTGCATCAGTTTTGCTTTGCTGCTAATATCCGGTGAGGAAGTGCTGTGGACACAACAGCAGCATGGTTAGTAATCCTTCTCTTTGAGAATCTTCCCTACAGGAATTTCTTAAATGCAGGAAAAACTAAGGTCTCAGACTATTTAACTTCCTATTACAATTAAAGAAGAAAGTTTAGTTCTGGTGCTTTCTTTAATTATATAAAAACATTTATTTAAAAACTCCATTGCTTTGTGATTTGAAATCTTAGTGATAACTAACTATTAGTAGCCCTGTAATGAGGATTTATTTCCATTAGCCCCAAGTACTATACAAAACATGTCAATTATAATAAATAATTTTATAGGAAACACATAGAATTTTTCTGTTTTAAATAGGGAGGGGCACAGTGATTACCCAAGGTCACTTCCAGTGATAACTAAGGTCAATGAAGCCCTACTTCAGTGTTTTTGTATGGAGGTGACCTCAGGTTCTTAAAAGCTTCTTACGACATTGTGATAACGGTAGGAGTGTTGGACTGAGAGTCAGAAGACCTGAGCTTAACATCTATTTTTGCACCCTAGTTGTGTGACATTGGGTAAGGTGCTCCAGATTTTATTGTCCACATAAGGGAGTTGGAAAATACTATGTTTTAGTCAAAAGACCTGGGCTCTGCGATCTTAGACAAATCACCCTCTCTGGTGCTCGTTTTCTTCATTTCTAAAATGAGGGCTCTAGATTAGCTGACCACTATTAACATTCAGTGAGAGTACAGCTTCTGGTCCCAGTTGAGTGTCTTATATAGAAGACAGTGTCAGAGTGAGTAGTGATCAGTGTGTGGATTAGAGTTAATATAAGTTTGGAAAGTATGTAGCATAAGAAAGCACTCACGAATGTTTCATTCTGGTTCCTTTTTGAGGCTACATTCATTTTTTTCATTGTTTTTAGATCCATCACAAAGTGAAATAATGGGAGAACCACACATGATGATGGAATACAAACTTGGTTTACTGTAAGAAGACTATGTGGAGGAACAGCATCCTGTTTATAATTGTCTTTTTGTTATGATTTGGTGTGTGTAGCATGAAAATACTGATGTTTACGTAACTGTTCTTAAGGCTATTATGTCCTGTCAGTAATTTGAATTTGTTTGGGTTGTACTGTGTTGTACTATTATGTAACCATATTATTCTGAGTAACTGAATATTATAAAGTGAGGCAACAAGAAAAACAACCGTAGTTCTTAAATATGAAGAACAAATTTTTGTTGTATATTTAGAGGCATGAGAACCTAAAACAGGTGTTCTGATTAATCTCATTTTGACATATCCTCTTAGCATTGACACCCAGCTGATTTCTCCTAGAGAAAAAAGTACCTTTTTGCAAACAGCCCTCCTGGGCTTTAAGTAGCAAAGGAAGAGACCAACACTGCTCTCCCCTTTTCTTAGGTAACGTGAATGGCCAAATCCAAAGTTAACCTGAGCAGAATTCCGGTTCCTGTTTGAACTAATGCTTACGTTAAAAAGTCTTTAGCCCTGTATGAAAGTGGGCAGGCCTCTTCAGTTGCAAAGTCGCCCACATTTCTTGGCTGTGCTAGGAAAGAGCTGCCTTAAGGTTTACTTTGCTCTTTTAAGTATTTTGCTGTATTGATGGCAGTTACCCCTCCTGGCCAGTAGAGGGTGCTGACTCGTGGGCTTACTAGCAAAAGAAAGTGAAATGAATGGGTTTCATTAGGATAGGGAACCTAGTTTCTAATTGGAGGGAAGATTAGGGACTTTCCAGATTGGGAGGGGAGAAGCAAAAAGGTCTAATTCTTTGAAATCAGAAAAAGAGGTGTCCCACTCCCCCAAATGTCTCTTCCAGGGGTGAGCACCTGGTGGTCTTTTGACTGAGTCCAAGTTTTACAGAGCAAATCCTTCTACTATGGGGATTTGTTATGTGAAGTTTGGATTCAGTCAAAGGACCACACTTGAGGACCTAGAGGTCACATATGTCCTGGAGGCCACAGCTTCCCCACCCCTGGATTCAACCAAAAGAACATGGAAACAGTAACTGACTAGACAAGGGCCAATTTTCAGGTAAGACATGGATTGGAATTACATGCGATGTAATTTTGAGAAAACTCCTTGCATTTGCATGAGATGTAATTTTGAGAAAACTCCTTGCATCAGTGTTTGGATTTGACTGAGTTTCTGGTAACCTAGGTCCTTATATAAAACACTCTAAGCAACAGGTAGAAGTGGTCCAGCTTCCCAGCCACTCAGGGCTAGATCCAGACGGTGTAATAAAGTTTTCTTACAATTCCCATCTTAAGTTTTCTCACAGGACAGAAATTGGACTAGACCCATAATTGAATAGAAAGGATACTGAAGTAGATCCAGAATTGAGTCACAAGATGGAGTCAGTGTGTTTCACTCAATTCCTACATTATTACACATATCTCAGTCTAGGATTTCCCTTGTCTCTGTTTTGCTTTTGTAAGTTGCATTCCGATTTGAGTTACTTTGTACTATATGGTTAAAATCTGGGAAAACAGAAAAATCTACAATAAAAATATTCCAGATTACTTGTAAGATCTCAGTCTCTTTTATTTCAAACCCTGTAAGGGTGTAGGAGAAAGTCACTTCCATTTCAAGAAAAAATCATTTGGAATCTTAACAAAGATGGGATAGAACTTGGGGATCCTGTAGGTTTAACAATGCTGGGTAAGAAGCAAAATGCTGGTAGTGGTTTGTCACTCCTCAGGGGTGTCTTGTTAATGGTTCCTTAAATCTTATTGTTATCATTCCTTAAAGTTCCTACATTCTGTATTTTATCTCCTTTAAGAAATAGTTTGTTACATTGATTTTTTTTCTTAAGCAATTGGGGTTAACTAACTTGCTCAAGGTTACACGGCTAGTCATTATTTGTGTGTGGGTGCTCATTTTTCTGAGGCCAGATTCGATCTCAGGTCATCCCAACTCCGAGGCCGGCGCTCTTACTGCGCCCCCTAGCCGCCTCTGTTCCATTGATTTTTGTAATGTATGTGTTCAATCCACATAGTCCTTAGGTAAATCACTTAACCTTTACTTGCCTTAGTTTTCTCATCTGCAAAATGGGGATAATAATAGCACTTCCCTTCTAGGGTTGTTGTGAGATTCAAATTCAAATGAGATTCAAAGTATTTGCAAATCTTAAAGTACATTTATTATTAGCTATATCATTATTATTAATTAATTCTATCTTTAAGCTCGCAAAACTTGATTATCTCCCCATTTATCTTATGCCTGTCTCTATTAAAGCCTATGAAAACTTTTTCAGCAAAGTAGTGACCATGACCATTGCTCTGTACAATTCTTAAATTTTAATTCAAAACTTTTAAAAATTACATTAACATTTGCAAAATAAATGAGAAGTGAAGTGGATTTGCTACTTTGTGGAGAATTAGACATCATGGGCCAAAAACAAAATCAGTGATGTAAAGGTAGGCTAAGATGATAGAAAAGGGCATGTTTGGAAGGTAGGGTGATCTATATCTGCATTTTTAACTCTGGATTTCTCAGGAAGCTTTAAGTGTATCCATAAGACAGTAATATTATTTAGAACACTGAGGTTGATTCGATACAGTAGTTGAATTAAGTTATCATTTTCTAAATTGTTAATACATCAGGCACAATGAATAGCTTTCACTGCTTGATCTGACAAACCTGACAGAATCAGTACTTAAATTCTGAGTTCAGTCTACAGTTCAGATTCTTGTAGCTAGGCAGCTAGGACCACAGATACTAGCTATTTGTCCCTGGTGCAAGTCATGCTGTCTACCTCAGTTTTCCTTATCTGCAAAAGAGAGAATACTATCACCTTGCCCGGATAGAGCAATTCGCAAATCCTAAAGTGTCATATAAATACTTAGCTACTATTACTGTAACTGCTTTGTTTATTATTTCAGTTAGTAATCAGCTGTCTAGCCTTGCTCCAATACATTCAAGTCTGAGCGTACTGAGCAGAATTTAGATACGGTTTTAATAGACACACCATCATTGAGTTATTTGTTTCCTCTTTCAAGTTTGGAGACATTTTTAAGAATATCATTTTCAGCCCATTTAAGGTGAAAAATAAAATCTTCCCCCCATGGAAAGTTTGGTTGCAGATCATTTTTACTCTTGGATTTGTTACCAGAACCAGTGTATGTGCTTTGTCAGCTGCACCTTGTCCTTTTTGCTTCTTTTGAGCAGCATTATCTTGTGGAATTAGGACAGGGACATATATGACATATATTGTTCATCTGTGACAAAAATCAGCTTCCTAGGTCATGAAGAGGCTGTGGCTTCATTTCAGCAGAGCTTGGAAGTAGGTATTACCTGATTTAAGCTTAGCTAATATTATTTATGTTCAGAACAGTGAAACCACAAGTTGATTTCACACTGGACATCTACGAGGAAAGTTCACTGCCATGTGATATATTACTAATGTAGTTATTATCATACAACTATGACAATAACAAGTACAAATTTGTGGCCTGAAAGTTACTGTGTGGTAATGTGTTAAGTCCTATACAGCATAGTAAATATCACTAAAATAAGGTGAATTAACATTACTATCCCCATGGGTTAGTTACTCTTTGGGCTGTCCCAAAAGTCCCAGTGAAGTTTCAAGCTTCAGTAACTACAGAACTATCCATGCTACAAACTTAGTAAAAAACAGTTGCAAATTTAATTATATTTAAATTCCCTTTGTGAATTTTTGATAATTTAGTTTTAACAAGACAATTCATTCTGTCATTATGCTTTGTGTTTCAGACAGTTTGTAGATGACACTTTGTCAGACCTTGAATTGGTCATCAGAACTATCACAAAGGCATCAAAACCTCATTCTCTAGTGATCTTAAGACGGATTCCAAATGCAATCCTTTCAGTCACTGAGTAGCAATGGATGAAAGTTTTTACAAAGTTCAAAAATATACGAATGATTTATAAAACAAGATAGTGATTATATTGAATTCATTAAGAAACTTGCCAATATTTAAAAATTTTTTTTTACCTTTCAAATTTTTAAGTTTATAGCATTTATATTTCTGATATTTGAAGCTTAAAGACAGCACTAAGACTTTTGGGGCAGTCTATTTCAATATTAAGTGCTTACTCTGGTCTTTGTTTATACAATTAAAATTATAAGGATTATATAGTGTGAACATCTCTTACAGAAAATAGTAGCATATAGTCATATAAAAAGTTGCTTCACATTGTTTTTCAATTTTATTAATTTTTCAAAAGATTTAAAAAATTTATTTCATAAACCCACATTCCCAGTTTCAAAACATCCCTATGTACAAAATTAGGAGTATTATCAAGATTAACATTGATAAAACATACCAGAATTTTTTTTTAAATCATCATGCTCGGGCAGATTGTCTTTTGGAGGTTCATAATTTTGGTCATAACCAAATTTGGGTTAACATTAAACACAATGATAGCTAATTTTAAGGGTGATTTTATTTCAAATTTTGGTAACTGCCAATAGAGACAATTCAGTAAACATTTGTTAAGCACTTAAGTGCAATGTATCATACCAGGCACAAGGTGCTGCTATGTCACATTTATTATTCTTTTATTATTTCCATTAGTTATTCATCTAAATATCCCTGAGACCTAGGTCAGTATTGCTACACACGTGAAAAGCCCAAGGCACAAAGAGGGCATGTGTTTTGTTCAGGAGGCTAACATCGACATCACAGGATTGGCGTTCATAGATCCGGGCTTTTAGTGGCTTCCCTGGGCCCCTATGTTTTAAGTACTTTTTTAAGTGTCCAAAAAAAAAAAGAAAAGGAAGCAGCTCATTGAAAAATTCCATCTCTGTATTAGTATTAACATGTCATTGGAAGCATCACTCTAATGCTAAGTGCTCAACGTGCATAGATAGCATCCTATAAAAGTTAAGGCAGAGAGAAAATATGGTCCCTGATTGGTAGGGGCTTGTTTTCGAGTTACCAGGGAGTTATTTAACAGTGTGGTAGAGAACCACATGCTCCGTCACTTCATTTAATGCAGAGGTAGGTAGAGCATATGGCCATGCTAATGAATAAGTAAAAAATCATAGTGGTTCAGTTGACTTCATTGTCTTCCCTGGATTCTTCCTGTATAAGGAGAGTACGGTCTTCTTCATCCCACCTGGTGCACATTATAACACTGCAAAAGAAATGAATAAATAGATGAATGAATAAAAATGTTTTCAAACAGATAAAGTGATCTACTGAGTCTGTCAGTAATTTGCATTCCACATATCCTAGCCAACAGTCTTATCAAATTATGTAGTATAGAGATATACAGGTGTCATTTTGAGTAAAATGCAGTTAACTGTCTTGGAGGAAAATGAAAGAGGGCTCATGTATGAAGTAAGAGGGAGGGAAGAAAGGTGGTGTAGTGGATGGAAAACAGGACTTGGAGTTAGGAAGGCCTATATTCAAATCCCACCCCATTGGGTGACTTAATATCCCTGTGAGCCTGGGACTTAGTTCTCATCTGCAAAATGCCTTCTAATAGCCTTTCAATCTCCAAAGATCTAAATTCCTGTGTCCCATTCTCCTCTGTTTCATTGCTTGTCTCCTTATAGCCTCAGTAGGAAACCACAGTATGGAGGAGAAACAAGAGAACCATGGTTTGACAGAAGAGCTGGTTCAGCTTTATCTTCCATCTGAGACTAGGTGTCTGACATTTTTGAGACAGTTGGAAGCCACTTGTTTGACTTTGTTGTCAGCAGCCAGAGGGGCCTGTAATATTCCTATTTTAATAAGCATATTTTAGCTTTGTAGGGATAAAAATATTTCAGGAAATCTTTTCATCAAACTCACCTTTAGGTAAGACTATATGGGCTGTTGATACAGATGGCTTTTATATATATATCTTGTATTTAAAGATTTTCAACATAATATGGAATGTTTTGCATGACTGCACAAGTAGAATCTATATCAAATCCCTTGCCTTCTCAATAAGTGGGGAGAATAGGAGGGGAGGGAGAGAATTTGGAACTCAAAATTTTAAAAAATGTTAAAAATTTTTGTTTAATTGAGAAAAAATACAAATTAAATGTAAAAAAATAAAAATAACTGGGAAATGTTTAATAAAATAAAAATACAGTACATCAGAAAAAGAATAAAAATTTTCATAATTCTTTTTAATGAAATTGAAGAGAACTTTTCCTCATCTATAAAATGAAATAAAGAAGGAAATGTCAAACCACTCCAGTATCTTTTCCAAGAAAACCCCAAATGGAGTCATGACTAGAAAAACTAAACAACATCTCTATAATCAAGATGCTTGGAGCATAGACTTTTGTTTGCTTACAAGTGATAAACCAGAAGACAACAAGCATTTTGCCTGTCCCCACCAACAACCATGGCACCTCAGTATTTAGGGGAAAGGAAACAAAGTCTTAAAACATGATTCTAACTGTTAACCCACCCCATGTACATTTCTACTATACTATCTACCATTGTTTTAAGCTATAGATAGTTTCTCCTTTTCTAGCTGTCAGTTGCCCAGATGACAAATGATTTGGAGTATCTGGAAAACAAAAGGAAATGCGAATCTATTTTTATGTTCATTCTTCTGATCTTGATTCTTCAACACTTTCTCATAATGTTGAATCTGGAGTCAAGAAGACCTGATCTTTAAATCCCACCCCAACACTCAGTAGCTGTGGCCATGGTTGAGTCCCTTAACTGCTTTGGATGTCAGTTTCCTCATGTATAAGTTTAGGGGGTTGGGTTTTTCCAGCTCAAAATCCATGAATTCTTTTCTTTTTATATTCAAATTCAAAGATAGGGTCACATAAGAATCCAATAGCACTTGATCTTTGAAAGCTCAGGTCTCCTGATAGCCTGCCCAGTGAACTATCTGATTTTATAAATTTATTCAAAAATCCAGGTTGAATTCAGGCTTAGGTGATATTATCTGAAAGAAATTATGTTCTATGAAATCAGTCCTTCTGAAGAGCAGAATGTCTAAACTAGAAATAAAGTTCCAACCTCCTTATTTCACAGATGAGAAATTGAAGTGATAAGAGCTTTTAAGATTCATCAAAGGCTGAAGAGGTATTAAAATGCCTTCCTGTGGTTTTAAAACACATTTTTATCCTCATGTGCTGATTGTAATCAAATAATTTTTACTATATTTAAGGAGATAATAGTTAACACCTTTGTGTTCCCCTATTCATCACTATTTTTTCTTTGTACTATTATCCATGACCATCTATGTCTTAATCTTTCCTCTCCCACTTTTAAATTTTTGACAAATTTTATTAAGGCTAAAAGTTCTTGAGAAGGGTACATTGTAATGCATAACTTGTGCAAACTATGTAAGTTAACTAGTAGGCTAGGTCAAGAGAATTTCACATTCTTATGCTGACTTTCATATACTTAAGTCAAATGATTTTTAAATATTGACATACCATAGACTGATTCCTGGGATTAATAAAAGACCAGCTGAGAGCATAAAAGTGAATCCCGAAAACCAAGCAACAGTGGCTGAATAAATGCCATTGAAGAAAGAAACTGCAATAACTCCAGCCAGTGTCTCTAAGAAAGCAATACATGCAAACAAGGTACCTGGGGGGAAAAACAAATGATTAAATTGAAAGAATAGTACTCAGCTGGGTGAAATTGTTCAGAAAGGGATCAGAAATATCTGGTCCCGTTACCTACTAAATTCCTTGATTTTAGAACTTTTTATTTCAGGGATGGAGAACCTTTGGCCTCAAGGCCACATGGCCACTAGGCTGCAGGTTCCCCACCCCTGTTTTAGGTCTTTGAAGTCTCATGAATGTTGCTATGATGCTTTGTACTAGAGTGGGATTTAATACAAGGCAGGTTTATCTTTGAAAGTCACAGAAGCATGATTAGTTATTAAAATAACCAAAATAAATCATAGATTTTTGTAATAACTTTTTAGCTTGAACAGCTGTTCTGCAAAATTATAAAATAAGTGGTTTATTTTTCTTTGCTCACTCAGCCCTACCCAAAATCTTTATCCATATTCCTTGCCCTCACCCTCCAAGCACCCATCCTGAATCCCATTTCTGCCAGGTATTAAATGATAAAACTAATGTGACTATATTAAAATATTCCATTGATAGCCAGCAAAATCCTAGTGGCTCCAAAAGGAGATTTCCCCTCCCAAGGTGTTGGATTTAAGGATTAAGTGTCTAGAAAGGAAAACAAAAAGCAGACAAAAATGAATGAAATTTGCAAATATTTACACAACAAACTTTTGCCAGTGAAATGATCACATTTGGATCCTAACTTCCCAATACTACAATGAGGAAGTAGAACTGGCATTAAATAAAGCAAAGATAGACACCAGACTAAGTATGTACAGAGGAGGTTCATGATGGAGGCACCACAGTTACAAAAAAACATCGAGTGACCAAGTTGGGTGCATACCAAGTTGGATAGTGCATACCAAAGGGCTAGAAATAACTTCAGTCCTTGTTACCCTTCCTCCATAAAAAGCAATTGAGAAAATAAAAATATGTCTACTTTCCTATCTCTACAAATATTTATTAGATTAATCTACCCATGCCTTAAGGGAGTTCTTGAAGATAAGACTAAGAAATGGATTTTTTCAAATGATATTCTATAGTGGACCACATCTTTACAGTCACACTATTGGCTGAAAGGTATAGAGAATACAACACCCTCCTAGGCTTTTGTTTGTTGACTATTCTAAAAGAATAAAATGTTCATTTATAGGTTCTTCCCCAACATTCATTTGCTTGATTATAGTAAGCAAGGTATGTAATAGGGAGACACCTGCATGCCAAAGGTACTTGTCATGCTCATGAATTAAATCCAGTGCAAATTATACCATCCCTATAGATGATGAGGCTCTCCAGATGATCCCATTGTGGCCAAGATTATACGGATTATTTAATGCCCCAGAACATTGAAGAGCCTTCTAAGTGAAGTCCATACTAACTCAAAGAGAGTTTAGCCTTTACCCACATAGGAAAAAATAAGTCAATGAAGAATGCCTATTGTCTAATATGCAGTTGTATGGAAAACCCATGAGCTCACCCACCAGTACACATATCTTGTACAGACATTATGGAAGAATAACTGACTGGGCCCAAAATTGAACAGAAGATGGAAAACAAGTGGAAATGCCTTCAGGAAATTGCACAATGTTTTTAATGACCCCCAAAGTTCTCCCAGTAGAGCTGCAAATCATGGAACACAACAGTTCCCCAAAGAATAAACTGAGGGGCATATTGGTTCTAAGTAGGCTACAACATGTTACCAACAAAGAGTGGAACAAGGAAAGGAAGCATTTGGTTTTTATTTAAAGGTTGGTCTCCCTATCTCATACTGGATAGATGTACAATGACTATTCACAGGTTCATCACAAGACAGCTGACCTGAGCTGGTTTGTGTCTCTTTTGGCAATCTGGTGGTCCCCACGCCTGTGGGCTCTTTATATTTATGCTGAACTTTCTTTGGATACCAGACTGGCTTAGCCTGCTGCAGCCCAGAACTGTTGAGCTCGACCCATGAGCCTTTGCATCCCCACTAGCAGAGAGGACATTTTAAAGGAAGCCATCAGGGACATGTATGACCAGAAAAGAAGATGGGCCAGTTATGGACTGAGGACAAGACATAAGCAATAGACAGCCCATGTACTCCACTGGCATCTCAAGACCCCTAGCATGATGGGTGGGGCTCTGTGGCAGATTTATAGAGGGTGTGGATAGGCAGCAACCTGTATCATTGAAGGAAGCATCCACATCAATGATAGGGCACTAGGTCGTAAAGTGGATAGAGCATCCAGGCTGGAGTCAGGGTTGAGTTCAAATATGACTTCAGATAGTTTCTAGCTGTATAATCCTAGGCAAGTCACTTAACCTCTGTTTACCTCAGTTTTCTCATCTGTAAAATGGGGATAATAACACCTATTCCTCCCTCCCAAGGTTTTTGTGAGGATCAAATGAGATAATAATTGTTAAGCACTTAGTGCCTGGAACTTGGTTAGCTCTATATGGATGTTAGCTATTATAACAATTATTATTATTAATGAGGTCACAGATCCCTCAAAATAGCAGGTAGGTTCTTCTAGGGCAGAAAGACTTAGAGCATAATCTCAGTGACAGACTGAGTTTGTGTCCCAAGGATAAGCCTAAATATGAAGAGGCTCATTACCAGCCCATGAAACAAAGAAAAAAAATCCAAATCATTTGGCACATGGTAAAAGTTGTTTTTCAGTCATGTCTGACTCTCTGTAACTCCATCTGAGGTTTTCTTGGCAAAGATAATAGAGTGGCTTGCTCTTTCTCCATCTCATTTTACAGATGAGGAAACAGAGGCAAACAGGGTTAAATGACTTGCCCAGGGTCACACAACTAGTAAGTATATGAGGCCAGATTTGACTTCAGGAAGATGGGTCTTCCTGACTCTAGGCTCAGAACTCTATCCACTGTGCTCCTTGGCTGCCCTTGTGGTAAAAGTTGATGCTGAATAAATGATTGCTGGATTAGATCATTCCCCAAATAAATACATTTCATAAGGCATTAGGGAAAGAAAAGTCTCTCAGATGCCAAGCTATTCCAGTATCCTATATATTGTCAAATAAACAGCAAATTAGTTTAAAATAATAATTTTAAAAGTTTTCCTGATTCCTTTTTTCTCCACTTTAGGAAGTCAAATCAACAAGACCTTTGAATGTGCCTGTGGAAAATACTGGCTACTTATTCAGTATAACCCAATTCTCCTATTATAAAAGCTGACAGTTTCCCCATAAACTGTCAGAGCACTTTTAAAATGGCAGGGGAGAATGGAGTCATCTTATGACTGTCTCAGAGCCTCTTCTCTTTTCTCTCTACCATCTTATCAACTCCCATGACTTCAGTAACCATCTCCGTTTAGATGATTCCCAGATATATCTAGTTCTTGTCTCCCAAGTGCTAGTCTAGTATTGCCAACTGCTTAAAGGGAATTTCAAAATGGTTGTCCCAGACCCATCTCAAACTTAACATGTACAAAACAGAATCTACCTTTTCCCAGAAACCCTCTCCTCTTCTAAATCTCACTATTACTCCTGAGTGTCACCCTCCCCCCAGTCACTCAGGCTCACAATATCACTGTCACCCCTGAAAAGGTTGTATCTTGTATGTACCTAGTTATTTCCATGTTGTCTTCCCCATTAGAATGTGATCCCTTTGAAGGCAAAGACAATTTTTGTCTTTCTTTGTATCCTAGTACTTAGTGCAGCACCTGGCTATAATGGAAATGCAGATTTGAAGATCTTCCCTGCCCCTAGGCCCTTTGATTGGCTTAAGAAACTTTGATTGACTTAAGTGACTCTGAGAACCTTCTTTAATTTGAAAGTATATTCTGCCCCCTAATAGGCTGAATGTGGTCACATGGAGCCTGTGGTAGGAGGCTTGGTTTTCAGGAATGACCACACCTTGATGCTGTGTGATTGGGCTGTGGGTCAAGAGGGTGGTTACATTCTCTAACCCAGGAGAAGACAAATCCCTGATTTGAGGCCTTGCTTTGGGGCTCACTTTGAGAAGTGTTGTGTGATTTGACCAGATGAGATTCTGGGAAGCCGTTGAAAGCCCCGCCCCCCGGCTTTGAAAACCCAGATGTTGATGCTTCCCTCTCTGGTAACTGTGATTTGGTATTGATAATGGTTGGACAGTTTGGAAGCCTGTCTGTTTGATCTGTATGTATACTCTGAAGTTCGGGATGCTGACCTTTTCCCCCGAACTAGGTAATATATGTTTGTTTGATTAAAGTGAGCTTGTTAACCCATTTTGAGTTGCTTTCCTTTTGAAAAGCAAATCTAAGAACCTGTATTGGCAGTCACCCTGGTGATGTTGGGGTGCTTGCTGCTACACTGGCACATAGTAGGAGCTTGTTGACTAACAAGCAACAAATGCTTGTTGACTAACAGTAAAAACAAAACTGAAGCAGATCCATGTTGATTATTGGTGGGAGGGGACCAAAGCCCTTTTTAGTCATTCAACATCTCATAAGATGTGGGTTAACTCCCATTTACATGATATCCAAGTTATTTATACCTGATAAGATAGATTTAAAGAACTATCAAAAAAAGAATAACGAAGTCCTGTGAATGCATCATTCATTGCACCTAGTTAGTAAAATGGCTCAGGGTCATTTCTATATCTACTTAGTAGAAGCAGCATTGCATATAGGAAAAATGCCGGGCTTGGCGGTGGGATGGCCTGCTTGGGACCAACTCTTACTCCCAACATTTGTCAGCTGTGTAACCATGGGCAAATCACTGGTCCTCTCTGGGACTTAGTGTCCTGATCTGTAAAATGTGGGTAATAATACTTTTAGGACCTAACCCACAGGTTTATATTAGATAATGTAAATAAATCAATTGCCAATTCTTTAACTGCTAGGTAAATGTCAGGTGCAGCTAGGTGGCTTAGTGGACAGTCAGGACTGGAGTCAGGAAGACCTTAGTTCAAATCCTGCCTCAGACACTAACTGTGTGACCCTAGGCAAGTCACTTAACCCTTTTGCCTCAGTTTCCTCATTGGTAAAATGAGCTGGAGAAGGAAATGGCAAACCACTCCAGTATCTTTGCCAAGAAAACCTCAAATGGAGTCATGAAGAGTCAGACCTGATTGAAATGACTAAAAATGTCAGGTATTATTATTTCTTGATGCAATTCAAAAGCTTAGTATATACCTATGAATGCTGATTCTAGGATATATAGGGTCACAAGTTAGATCTTCCTAACTCTAGTTGTCTTTATAAGCAGCTATAAGAATTTAAAGGGACCAAAATATTTTTTTAAAGTTTACCACCCAGAACAAGTTAATAGCAGAGACTATGATAGAATTCATAAAACTATAGCAATACTTTCTTTTAAACCAGAGTGATAATTTAATCAATTCATAGAGCTCCCTCCACTTTTGTGGATCAGTATCGGCTACCTTAGAGAGTTGCCTGGGGGCACTGAAAAGTGATTTGTCCATTGGGGTCATACAGCTAGTAGGTGTCAAAGGCAAGGCATGAATTCAGATTTTCCTAACTCAAAGCCAAGCTCCTATCTACTATATCACATTGTTTGTCATATATACATAGAATATTGAAGTTAAAAATATCAGTTGTAGATTTTAAATGCCAGCCCAGTAAGTGAGATTGACTACTATAGGGAATGGAGAGCTGGTCTTAGAGTCACAGAGACATGGGTTCAAGTGCCCCATCAGACACATGCTATCTCTAGGGTTCTGGACAAATCACTTTACCTCTGAGTACCCCATACATTGTAGCACAGTTGAGGAACTGCTGTGGTACGAGGAGTTTTTCCTGGAGAGTTGTCTAAACCACTGAAATTACAAGTCCATTCCTTCCCTCCTTATCCTTCCCCTAATTGATACTCTCATGCTTCTCCCTAACACAGTTTCCCACTTGATTAAAATGTAGTTTGGTTTAAAAAAAAATCAAATAAAAACAAAAGCTGTAGGGCACAATGAGGAAGTATAAACTGATCCTTTGTGATTTGGAATCCCAGATCTCTCAGCAATAAGAACAATCTGTCTTTTTCATATATTAAACTCACCTTGTTCAGAAGAGGAAACCACTTTTGATAACATGGACCGAAGAACAGACAAGGGCATGAAGATAAAGAGGAAAGGGATCCTGACTGGAGGGAAAAATCATTAAAAGTCATTTATTTATTAAGGAAACTGATCAATGTTTACCTGATACCAAACCAAAGCAAACTCATTCCCTTCACTTTCCAAAAGCACCTCATTCTGCAGAGCTTAAGGACTAAATTGTCTTGCCAATTGTGAATCTCTGGTGTATAATTAAAAACAAACTTCCCTCTCCCACCATGCCCACCATACCGAATGGTTTATTTCAGAGCTGTTATTCCATTGAAATCAATTAATACCTTAAGCTTAAGAATTAATCAGTAAGCATCTATTAAGGTCCTACCATGTGCCCAGAATTATGCTTGTAAGTCTTGTTTGAAAAAAAAAATACATATAACAGTCACTGGGTACTTTCCTGTTTGGTCTGACACCTCATTTGACAGAGAAGGAACCTGAGGATCAGGGAAGCTAGGTAACTTGCCCAAGTTCATGCAGATAATAAACAGCAGAGAAAGCTGTGATTTGAATGTGGGTCCACAGACTCTAATCATTAATATTTTAAGCATCAGCTACGACATGTATAAATATTGGTGCAACCACATACTTGTCCTTATATACAGTGATTCAAGAAAATTTAAAAGATTTTTCAAATCAGAAGAAAAAGTATAATGCCTGGCATA
The DNA here is from genome assembly GCA_011680675.1 of Gymnobelideus leadbeateri. NCBI lineage: Eukaryota > Metazoa > Chordata > Mammalia > Diprotodontia > Petauridae > Gymnobelideus > Gymnobelideus leadbeateri. Next base: position 52,807 of record WOXC01004534.1, read on the forward strand.
TAGTAGGTACATATTTGTTAATGAATTTATTTTTAGGCATAAGGCATATACTGGTTTAGTTTTGATTCTGCAAAGCACTGGAATAGGAATTTTTGAACAAATTCTTTTTTTTTTGGAGGGGGGAAGGCAGGGCAATTGGTGTTAAGTGACTTGCCCGAGGTCACATGGCTAGTAAGTGTTAAGTATCTGAGTGCAGATTTGAACTCAGGTCCTCCTGACTCCAGGGCTGGTGCTCTATTCATTGTGCCACCTAGCCGCCCCATGGAACAAATTCTTACTGGCATAGACTGGTCTACAAGGACTGTTTTATTTTAATATACACTAATAGTTCCAAAACGAGCATTCTTGAAAGCTTGAGGCCTGAATGTAAATCAAGATTAGTTCATATATTTACATTTTTTCAGTTAGTTGTTTTAAATATATCTATAAAAACAACTCTTTTAGTTGTTCAATTGATGATGAATTGAGGGTAATCTTTTTTTTTTTCTTAAATTTTGGATTAGCCTAAGCCTTCCTCAGCTAATAGATTCATTCATCAATCAAATGGTAATTTGCCTTTTTATTTGTTGAGCTCTTATTTTTTTTCTAAAGAACAAGATAATTTGCCACTCCTCTTGAGTTTTAATTCCCAGGAGTCATTGGCATTTTAAATCCCATCCTTACTATACAGATATTGGGCATCTTATAATAAAAGTTTTCCCTTTCAGTGTGGTTGCATCAAAGGGTTGAGTTTTGAACTTACCTAACAACATCATCAGTGTTGTTTTGGCAAAAACAGTCAATGCCATTCCTCCAGTTGTGGTAAAAATTCCAATGAAGACAATGTACATATCTTTAAGCCAGTAAGAAAAAATCCATATCCCTAGAAAACTAGTCAAGAAAGATATGCTTGCTAAGGATGAGCCATATCCTATGAAGACTTCATTCCAGCAGAGAGGTGAATTCAGCTCATAAAGGATAAATATAGGAGATGAACCAATTACTACAAAGAAATAAGTAATCATTGTAAAAAGCAGCAAACAGAGCAAAGTCCTTTGTTTGCCAGGAATATTTTTAAAAAGCATATAAGCTCTCAAAAATAATTTTTTTAAGTTTTTACTCCATGACATGGGAGAATCTTGTGATGAAGATACACTAATTGGATCCTCAAGAAAAAATACGATGTATATCAAGTTAATGGCTAGAGCCAATGAAGTAATAAAATATGACCACACGAAACCAAGCTCCCTGATGAAGTAGCCAGATGACAGTCCTGTTAATCCAGTAACAAGTCCGAGTATTAAGTCAATGATAGCTATACGTATAGTTTTCTGTTTCTCTTCTTTACATTGGTCTACTATGTAAGCAAAGCATCCTCCCAAAAAGGTTGTTGAATTGCCACAAAATGCACTGATTAAGGTGGATGCTATCAGAAGTTGGATAGGTAAGCCCAAATATGAGAGTAAACAAAGACAAATGCTGTTTGCAAGAGCACCTAGAGAAGACAAAATCAGAGGCCCTTTGCGTCCTTTTTGATCACTGTTGGATAAAAGAATGAAGGTCATCACAATGCCAGGAATCAATCCACTTAAGTCCATTTGAAGATTAAAAAGAGAGGCTTTTTTTTGAACTTGCTACAAAGAGGAAAAAAAGAAAGCAATATAATTGTGTAATCAATCAATATTATTAGTATACTTTAAAACTTAAAGGATCCACAGTCTCCCCGCCCCCCCCCCCTTGGACTAATGCAAATGACAACCTCTTAATTGATAATCTGATGGATTTCTATGGCCAAAATCCTCATCATTTGGTGGCCAACTCCTGATGAACCTTTCTGAATGTGGTAAGTCTGGGTCTCAGATGGCAGACACAGAGTCAGTATTTGAACCTGTCCAACGTGGTAGGGCCTTCAGTCAAAAAAGCAATCAGTCAAAAGCATTTATTAATTGTTTACTGTGTGCCAGGCTCTATGCTAAATGAAGGAAATGCAAAGAAAGTAAAAACAAAAAACAAGGTTCTTGCCCTCAAGGAACTTCCATTCTACAGGGAGAGAGGACATGTACAAATAACTAGGTACATGCAAGATATATAGAGTACTTGAAAAGTAATCTCTGAGAGGAAGGCATTAGTAATGGGATAAGAGAGTAGGGGACCAGGAAAAGCCTCCTGTAGAAAGTGGGATTTGAGCTGTTCTGAAGGAAGCCAGAGAAATCAGGAGGTATGAGAGAGGCATTATAGGCATGGAAACATAATTCATGCTACACCACCATAGTTCCTAAAAATCCATGATCCCATCCATGACAGAATGAGGTAGCAGATGAGCATTTTTAGTAGAGAAACATTAATACAAGTCAATAAGATGTATATTGACAGATTTAGAAAGGATAAGATCAGCATAGATTCCTTGAGATTGAATTTAAATGGAAACTAGAAAAACTTTTACCCACAAATTAGCTTCAATCTCTGACTTAATTGATACAGGTTAAATATAGAAGTGGTTCGGGTTTTGTTGTTTGTTTGTTTTTCTTTGCTTTGTTTTGTCCAGACCTATAATTATATTGGTATGGGGAACTCCCTTATACATTAGCAGCTGTTATTCATGGCTTTGAGAGTGACTTGCCCAAGTTTCTATAGCCAGGATGTCTGAGAGTAGGGACTCTGAATCCAAGTGTCCTTGACTCTGAGGCAGGCTATCTACTACACAAAAATGCTTCTCTGGAGGGGACAATATTCCTATAATGGTAGAAATACCACTTAGCTTTGAAAGTTTTTCATGGTGATACAAAAAATGTAAATATGCTAAAAAAAAAAAAAGGCCCCTACTCAATGTAAATTGGTATGTATGTGTGTGTTTATCAATTTAAGAAAAAATGCAGATTTTTGGGGGGGGGACAAGCAAAGATCTCTCAGGTATATGTTAGTCACAACTGAAAACCCTATACTAGTTAACTGGGACCATGCAGAATATTTTCCAAGCTAGTAAGGATATTCCAAATTGAATGACAAAGTAGGCGGCAATGGCTTCTAAGGTAGCAAAAGTCAGCTTTATCCTTCTGCCAGCAGGTCTTTTCTGTAGGTTTATAGTGCAGTTTAAGCCCCTGGGAAGAACCAGTGCTAGGGAAATAGGGAGTAGGTCTAATTAAAAGAAGTTTCTTATCTTATCAGTCTTCCACGGATAGCAACTGGAGAAAAGCCTGCTTTTATTAGGGCTTAGGGGTTTGCTTTTTTTTTTTTTAATTACTGAAACTACTGTAGTAGGAAGGGGATGAAGACAGAATGTAGTATGACAAGTGCAAGTGGGAGAATATAGCTATACTTTCACTATAGTACTGGAAGAAAGAAAGATGAAAAAAAGAGAGAAAGAGAAAAAGAAGGCATCTATATAGCATCTACTATATGCTAGGTATTGTGCTAAGAACTTTAAAATTATTATCTAATTTGATCCTCACAACAACCCTGGGAGGTAAGTGCTGTCATTATCTCATTTTACAGTTGAGGAAACTGAGGCAGGCAGAGGTTAAGTGACTTGTCCTGTCATACAACTAGGCCAGATTTGAACAGGGCTCTATCCACTATGCCACCTAGCTGGCTTCAAATACCACTATACCCAAAACAATAAGTCACATATCCAGGAATGCCAAGGATTTCCTGAATAATTATTACTTTATGCTCTGCTTTCCTAATTTTAATGGAGAAATGGAAGACTTTGTATTTCTTTAAGAAGAAAAACCCCTAAGTTAGTCTGTTTTTTATTTAAGTGGCTCACATGATCTTTGTTATCCTGTGGGTCAACAGTTCTTAATTTTTACATATATATATATATATACATATATATATAAATATATATATAGATAAATATATATGTATGTATTTGTATGTGTATGCCATTTTCCCAGTCTTGACTCCGTCTCCATGTAGATGACTCCCAGATCTATATATCCAACCCTCATTTACTTCCTGAGCCGAAACCCCAAATTTCCCACTGTCTGTTGGATATCTGCCCTTGAATGTTCCAGGACCAACCCAAAACAGAACTCATCTTTTCCTCTACACTCAAAATCCTTCCTTTTCCTAACTTATCTATTATTACTGTTTCTATATGCTCATAAAATCATATAAGCCCAGCTTAAAATAAGGTTCTAGTAAAGACTGTAAAGAAAGGTATTACACAGAGAAACTGAATGCTTTGGGGAAAATATCTACCTGCCCCAACAGAATGTGAGTTCCTTGAGAACGAGGGCTATATTTCATCTTTGTCTTTATATCCCAAGGACTTAGCAATAAGGCCTGATACACATATACAGTAGGCATTTAATAAATGTTTATTAATTAATTAATTGAGTTGTTTTTGAGGCTATCACCATCCTTCCAGTTATTCAGATCCAAATCCTAGGAATGATCCTTAACTTTTGTCTTCTGATTTTATCTCTACAACATCTTTTTTCAGTCATTTTTCAGACATGTTCAACTCCTCATGATCCCATTTGAGGTTTTCTTGGCAAAGATACTGGAATGATTTGCCATTTCCTTCTCCAGCTCATTTTACAGATGAGAAAACTGAGGCAAACAGGGTTAAATGACTTGCCCAGGGTCACACAACTAGTAACTATCTGAGACTGGATTTGAACTTGGGAAAATGATTCTTTCTGCCTCTAAGCCCAACACTCTATCCACTGTGCCACTTAGCTTTATCCATCTCTGTTTTTTGTTTTTTTTTTTGTTTTTTTGCTTTTTGGAGGGCAACTGGGGTTGAGTAACTTGCCCAAGGTCACATGGCTAGGTTTTTGTCTGTGTGTGCGTTAAGTGTCTGAGGCCGGATCCGAACTCAGGTATCCATCTCTTTACCTGATAAAACCATCCCCTCTCATCTGGACCATTACAATCTTCTCATTAGTCTCCAGTATTTGCTAACCCTCCCCAACACAACTGCCTAGCACAATGCCTGACACATAGTAGGGACTGATGCTTACTGAATATTCAATATTCAGTGCTTACTGAATAAAACTGAGGTGTCAGCTAATATACTAGCAAACGTTACTATAACTTTCTTTACAAGCAGACGATATTCAGGGAGCAATCCAAACAGCTGACACAGAAATAATCATGATAACTCATATTTGTGTGCTGCTTCAAGGTTTCACACTACCTCTTACTTGCACTGCTGCACTTGTGGGACAAAGATGCTATTGTTATCTTCATTCTACATATGAGGAAACTAATGATCAAAGACAATCTAGGTGACTTAGAATGACAGATTTAAAGCTGGAGGGAACCTTTTATATCATGCAGCCCAACTTCCTCAGCTTACAGATGAAGAAAGAAGGCTCCAGAAAAATGCAGGTTACTGGGGAGGTAGGAAATGCTAGAGTCAGGATTCAAACCCACGTCCTCTGGAGCAAAACACAGATCTCTTTCTTTTGTACCAACTTGATTAGGGTAACCTAGCTGTTATGTATCTGAGACAGGATCTGAAAGCAGGCCTTCCTGACTCTGAGTCCGGGTTTATGAGTCCAACGCAAATGTCAACTATTAAATGAATGATTGTTCCTTTTTTTTTACAGCAAATCTCACTCTTATCTATATGCCCAAGGAGTATTTATTGAATACCAACTGTGGGCATACAGGAAGTACTAGCCATGAATTCCCTACTCTTTGAAATTCTCCCATTGAGCCATTTCTGAAACATATTTAAGGAATCATTGAGGCCTACGATGTAGCCATTGCATATATTTTTCTCTCTCTGCTTTGTTTTCCTCTCCCTGTTTTGTTTTCAGATTATGCAATGCTATCAGGTTTAGATGGGAGACTGGTACTTCTAGAATAACAGCTCCTGCATAGAGCCCACATCCCTATTTTGAATTTCTGGTCCCCACTTCCACAAATGTTTATTAATAATAGAGAGTCCATAGTTAAAATTTTTCATTCATTACATGTTAATTTATAATTACAGGTGATTTTCATTATTACCTTTTATTCCACCTTTTTATTTCTTACCTTCTGAGTTTCATAAATTGGGTTGCTTTTATTTGCTTCACATTCAGAGATATTGCTATTATCTATATAACTATAGTTGCTTGTTTCCTTCCATATCCTTTGATAAACGTATTGTGTTGTCAGTGGACTAGTCAAAGACAAAGCAAATGCACTAAGGAAAATGGCAGGTTCTACGAACAAAATCTTCTTCATGGTGGTCTGGTTTAATTCTCTGAAAAAAAAAAAAGAAAACTAGTAATCAAATGTATTTCAATATCATAGTATACTTTTTTAAAAAGCAAATGTGAAGTTAAAGTTTTGTGGAGCAAAGGGGAAAAATTAAGGAGATCTCAGGAATTTTACGATTGACCATAGGAGAAGTTATTTTACCTAGAAGCAGGAGTCTCAGTAAATTGGAATATTCAGATTCTCTATTTTTAAGAGGAGGCATTTTTTTTTAAACTAAAACTTGTAAACTACCTTTACTAAATTACATCCCTAGCTCTGGCCACCCATCGTGTTTTTTAATTCTTTTAATTTAATTTCAATTAATTAATTCATCTACTAGTTTTTATTGCACAGATTACAAAGGCCCTTCAGAGTATTACTATTGCCTAATCAAACATATTTATCTTGGCATATTTGTAATTCCCTCCTACAAAGGGCCATTTTTACAGTCCAAAGCCATGGGAAAAGCTGAAAGAGGATTGTTGAGTCTCACCTTACCCTCAAAACTTCCTGTTAGTTAGGCAGTGCAGTAGTCTGGGAATGTTAGGGTCCCAGTTTCATCCTTGGCTCTCAGTAGCACTGCTTCCCGGAGCTCTCATGGCCAACTGCTCTGGGTGCCAGAAGACTCACCTGTCCCGAAGGGTGAGGCAGGATGTGAGCATATCTTTGTCTTGGGCAACTAGAGGCGGAGAAAGCGAAAAGGAGGAGCAGGAGGAAGATGATTCAATCTGCCCCACGTTAAACAGCCAATCTGTGTGGCCAGGTCTGCCTCCCCTGAGAATCCAGTTTATGTGGCCGGGTCTACCCACCTGATGCAGCCAGTCCGTGTGGCAAGGTCTACCCACCTGATGCAGCCAGTCCGTGTGGCAAGGTCTACCCTCCTGAAGAAGCCAGTCCGTGTGGCTAGGTCTACCCGCCTGAGGCAGCCAGTCTGTGTGGCCAGGTCTGCCTCCCCTGAGAAGCCAGTTTATGTGGCCGGGTCTACCCACCTGAAGCGGCCAGTCTGTGTGGCCAGGTCTACGCCGCCAAAGTGAAATTAGCAAGGGCTCAACCTGGGTCAGTTCGGGGGGCCACTCTTCAGACACACAGACGAACCGAATGCCACTCGGAAGCGCACAGTTACAAGGAAGGGGTGGTGGTGGTTGGAGAGGGGTGGTCCCAGCCCAGAGTCTCCCTTGCAGCTGTGCCCGAACGGGAGCCCGGATCCAGGTGTCTTCTGGAGCCCGCGTCCAGGTGAGGTCGGCTGCCTCGCGCACCCCTCTCCTAAGTGGCTCCGCCACCCGGTGCTCGTTTCACTTCCTTCTTCCCGGGGGGCCGATAGCAGCTCCTCTGTCACTCATTCCAGCCCATTCCACCAGAACAAGTTAGAGAGCCTTCCCTTGCCCCCTTCCGCCTTCTAGCCCTGGACGGCGACAAAGACAGTGACGTCAGTCCCGCGGCTCTGCCCAATCGGAGCCTCGGCAGCCTCCTGCTGGCGCCCCGCCCGAGGACAAGAGAGCTGGGGCGAGGAGCAGCCCCGCAAGTACGGGACCGCGAGGGCCGCGGGGGAGGGAGGGAGCAAGCCCGAGGCCCGGGTGTCCGCAAAGATGACTTTGTTGTCCTCTTTCGGAGCCCCAGCCGGTCATTGGGGCCCGCGCTCGGCCCGACGCCAGCCATTGGTCTGGGCCGGTGTCATTCACTCTCCAGGCCCCGCCCTTCTGTCAAGTTGCTTGCCTGTATGTTTGGGTTCTGCGGAGCCGTTTTTAGTGGAGATGGATTACATTGCTCTAATTCCAGTGTCACGGGTTGTAAACCTTCACCAAACCCTAGCGAGGCCCTGTCTTGTGGAATGCAATTTATGAGTTAGTTTCTTTCTCTCTTTTTAATGAAGCAATTCCCGGTCCTAAGTATTTACTTGAGGCTCAAACAGAGATGACTCAGCGAAGTCACGGGGCCCAGGTCGACCTGAAGCGGTCCCAGTCTATTTCAACAAATACAAAAGGGAAAATTGGCCGGCCTCTGCAGAAGCCGTTACGTTCTGGGACAGCTTCCAGCTTTTTGTGTGCAGCTGTGGTGTAGGCACAGCCTCTCCTGCTTGTCCATATCCATAGATGAACTACCCAATGGGTCTGCCCCAGGCCAGAGCCAACAGTCAACCCAAATAAACACACTCTCATTAAAACACGAGAGCTAAAAACAGGAAATGGGTTCTGATCAATTTTTTTTCTTTTATGTATCAGGAGCAGAGAGACAGTGCAAAGGGTACATATGTTCTCATTTTTCCATCTTCTTATTTTTCTTTTATTCATAGGAAGAAAGAAGAAACTTTTCAGACTAAAGCCAACTTTTACTCTGGCTACCCACCTCTGAGATGATTAGATGCATATAAAACCTTCCCTTTTTCATCAAGTAATATTAAGGGAAAGCATTATGGCAGAGTAGAAAGAACATTGGCCCCAGAAGAAAGAAACCTAGATTGTAATCCTGGCTCTGCCACTAGGTAGCCTTTTTGATGGACTCCTAATAAAGCTGCCTCCAGCCCCCATATTCTAACTTGTTTATAGGCCCCACTGAACAGCTGGCCCACTGCCCCTACCTAGCCACTCATCTCTCCAGCCCCCAAAATCCTAATGTCTTCATATATGCTTCGCTGCTTACTAGAACAGTGAACTCATATTTCCCACAGAAACAGCTTCTCTTGAGTCTTGGGTTTGAATGTCAGATTTTCTATTTTGCTCTGATCTTTTTATTAGGAATGCTTGAAAGTCTTCTATTTCATTAAATGGCCAATTTATAAGTGGCCAGGACTATCCCCCTGATGCAGCCAGTTTATAAGTGTCCATGAACTCAACCACAACCTCATCCATATAGTCCCAGACAGGACCATGATACTCAGTCAATCAGAAAGCAGTACCACCAGGATGCCCAAGCAGGATGTAGACCCCCAAAACAATAGAAGGCAGTTTCCCTAAATAGGCATCTGTGCAGTATTAGTAAAGAACTGACCTAGAGTGAACATATGAAGTAGAGAGGCTTATTATAATATCATTATCATGCATATATACCCCTCTCAATGGGTTTTTCTGTGTGCATTGTGGATAATCCCATCCACAGTTTTAAACTGGCTTGGGACCCCTCCCCTATTACCTAATCCCTTAACAAACTCCCCCTACCTTTTTAATATTCATAATTTCTTTTTTTAATTTTTAAAATTTTTATATTTGAAACATTTAATTATAAGACATCGAATTTCAGATCCATTCCCTTCCTCCCTTGTCACCCACCCCCTTTGGGAAGATAAGCAATTTTGTATGTGTTGTACATATATAGCTATGCAAAACATTACCATAGTAGATATATTGTAAAAGGCTGCTTATAATTCCCTCCCACTCATCCCACCCCCTACCTGGTCCATTCCCTACTTTGATCCTGTCCCTCTTCAAAGGTGGGTACTTCCAACTTCCCCATCCCCCGAGAATGTCCTCCCCTCCACCATCCCCCCTCTCATCTCCCTTCCCCCTACTCTGCTATAGGTTGGGATATCCCATTTAATATGTATGTCATTCTCTCCCTGAAGCAAATTTAATGAGAATTTGGTTTTGCCTTTTTGCCTTCCTGTTCTTCCCCTCCCCTGTAGCCACTTCCCCTTGCTTCTTCTACATGAGATAGTTTACCCTACCCTGTCTCTCCCCATCTCCTCTTGCCACTTTCCTCTCTCACCTCATAATTTCACCCCTTCAGTATCATCGCTTCCCAACAAATTCAACCTATGCCCTCTATCCATGTATAACTGTGAACATATATACACACATTCACATAGGTATTCATATGTTCATAGATCCTTCTTCCATTGTTTTCATACTGAGAAAGGTTTCATCAGTCACAGTTATTGTCTTTCCATGTAGAAATGTAAATAGATCAACTTTGATAAGTTCCTTTTGATTTCTTTTCCTGATTACCTTCTCAGGCATCTCTTGCTTCTTGTGTCTGGATGTCAAATTTTCTATTCAGCTCTGGTTTTTTCCTCAAGAATGCTTGAAAGTCCTCTATTCCACTGAATGACCATATTTTCCCCTGAAACAAGATACTCAGTTTTGCTGGGTAGGTGACCCTTGGGTTCATTCCCAGCTCTTTTGCCCTCTGGAATATCATATTCCATGCCCTTCTATCCCTCAGTGTAGAAGCTGCCAGGTCCTGTGCTATTCTGATTGTGTTTCCACAATATTGAAATTGTTTCTTCCTGGCTGCTTGTAGTATTTTCTCCTTGATCTGGGGATTCTGGAACCTGGCTATAATATTCCTGGGAGTTTTCTTTTGGGGATCTTTTTCAGGAGGTGATCGGTGGATTCTTTCAACCTCTATTTTGCCCTCTGGATCTAAAACATCAGGGCAATTTTCCTTGAGAATTTCTTGAAGGGTGATTTCTAGGTTCTTTCTTTGATCATGGCTTTCAGGTAGTCCAATAATTTTTAAATTATCTCTCCTGGATCTATTTTCCAGGTCAGTGGTTTTTCCCATGAGATATTTCACATTGCCTTCTATTCTTTCATTTGTTTGCATCTGTTTAACAGCATCTTCATTTTTCATAAAGTCATTAGCTTCCATTTGCTCCAGTCTAACTCTGAAGGAATGAATCTCCTCAGTGAGCTTTTGAGATTCTTTTTCCATTTGGCAAATTCGGCTTTTTAAGGCATTCTTCTCCTCATTGCCCTTTTGAGCCTCCTTTGCCATTTGAGTTAGTCTGTTTTTAAGGTGTTGTTTTCCTCAGGCTGTTGACTCTTATTTCATACTTTTCCTGCATCCTTCTCATTTCTCTTTACAATTTTTCCTCCACTTCTCTTATTTGATTTTTAAAGTCCTTCTTAAAGTCCTCTATGGCCTGTAACCCACTCATATTTTCCTTTGGGGCTTTTGGAGCAGGATTTCTGACCTCACAGTCCTCCTGCTATTCTATGCTTCTATCCTCTTTGCCCCCCAAATAGTAGTCTAATGTTTCATTTTTCTTTTTATTTTGTTTCCTTTGCCTCGGCATGTTGCCACTTAATTACTTGACTTTTGGGCTTGTTGTCACAGTAGGACTCTGCCACCAGACAGGGGAGCTTCCATCCCAATGTTGGGGTCTTCACAACTTCTGTTTCTGGCAAGCTGGATACCCACCCCACGACCTCCACCCCAGACCACAATCCAGATCCAGGGAGGTTAAAGCAAGAGAGATTACCCCCCAAGACTGATCGCTGGATCTCCCTACAGTTTGCAGGCCAGGAGCTGGAGCTGCCACTGAAATTGCAAAATGGCATGTCTCCTCAGCGGCTTCTAGCCCCTAGGGGAGGAAGCCAACGTGTTCCTCAAATACTGGTCCCAAAATCCATAGGGCACTAACCTCTCACTTTGTCCTAGGCATATCTGTGTTGATAATTCTGGAATTGCCACAGCTGCTGGTGTTCTGGGGTCCCTCCACCTGGCTGCTGGCCTGGCCGCTCTGGGGCTAAAACCTTGGCTCATGGGGACCTGGGCTCAGCTCTTCGGTGCGCGGGGCTGTCGGCTCCCAGAGCGCTGAGCTGGCCCTTCCTGCAGGGCTGCTGGGCTGTCCTCAGCAGGAAGCTAGCTTCTCTGTGTTGTTCTGTGGGTGCTGGGGCTCCAGAAGTTGTTCAGAGTCCCCTTTTACATGGTTTGGAGGTAATCTGGGCAATATTCATAATTTCTGCTATAAAAATTCATCTTGCTTTCTCTACAGTTGCTGGCTCCTCTGTTTCATAAGAGGCATCAATCTCAATAAATGCCTGTACTTGGATTAGAGGTGGTCTGACTCTGAATTCTTTGAGATAGCTCTACCACAACATATCCTGAAACCCCAACAGTTTTGGCATCTCTAGGTGGGCAGAGTTGAAACCACAACACTATGACTTTGATCAAGTCACTTATGATCTTGCTGGAGATTCAGGTTCTTCATCTATAAAGGGGAGATTATAATATCTCCCTAGATTTCATCACAGGATTATAATGAGGAACAAAAGACATATTGATGAGAGTTAATTCCAGTCAACATATATTTATTAATTACAATTCATAATCTTTTACCTCCTACCCACTCCTTTTCTTCACTTTCCTATTACTGTTGAGGGTACCACCATTCTTCTGGTCACTGAAGCTCTCTTCCTAGGTTTCATCCTCCATTTCTTACTCTCTTTCTTTCCTCATATCCAATCCATTGATAAATCCTGTCATTTCTATCTTCATGATATCTCTCTAGAATAAGTATTCTTTTGCATTCATGAAGCTGACACAGAAGAAATCTGGGCTCTAGGAAGGTTTGAGATGGGGCAAGAAAACTAACAACTGAGAATATTCGAACAAATTTTGAAGGAAATGGCATCAAAGCTGGACTTTCACAGAAGATAAGGATTCTGAAAGGCAAATATGAGGACCAAGTGCCTTGAAGGCATAGGAGGTGACTTCTGTGAATGTATCTCCTGTGAATGAAGATAACTGAAGCATATGAATCAATATTAATTTAGAAGATGAGTGAGTACAAAGAACTTCACAAAATTCTCCAAGCAGAGTTAATGTATACTCAACGTAATATTGGACATAGGATGATCAAAACTTATGCTAGAAGATATGGTTTATCTAACACAATATATAAGACCAAAAGTTATTCTTCAATGGATAAGTGGTTAAAAGATATGAACTAACAAATTATTAATAACTATAAGAAACGTTGCTCTAAATCACAATTAACACAAGAAAAATATGAGTCAAAACAATTTTGTGGTTAGCACCTTGAATTCAGCTAGTTGACAAAGATGAGAAAATGTGAGGACTGTCAGTGTGGGAAGAGTTATGCAAAGACAAACACAATAATGCTTCATTGGTAGAGATATTAATTGGTTCAACCACTCTGGAAAGCATTTTGTAATAAGGCTAGGGAAAACCTCTAATGTCTTTTTACCCAGAGATCCCACTTCTCGGAAAATACTCCCCAAAAGGTCAAAGATAGAATGAAGGCTCCACATATACCAAAATATTTGCAGAAGCAGTTTTGTAGTTTGGAAACCGGAAACAAAAATCAACCAAGGGATGGCTAAAACAGTTGTGGTATATGAAGGAATTTTAATTGATTTTAATTTAGTATAAGAAATAATGAAAATTAAGAATGCAAAGAAATATAGGAAAATGTATATGAATGGATGCAAATGAAGTCAGCAGAGTCATTTTCAACTTTTCTTGAATCTATTTGGGTTTTTCTTAGCAAAGATGTTGAAGTGGTTTGCCATTTCCTCCTCCAGCTCCTTTTATAGATAAGAAAACTGAGGCAAACAGGATTAAGTGACTTTTCCAGGGTCACACAGATAAAAGCACCTGAGGTCATATTTGAACTCCAGAAGATGAATCTTCCTGACTCCAGGCCCAGCACTCTATTCACTGTGCCATCTAGCAGCCTAAACTCAATGACTACAACACTGTAAAGGAAAGAACAACCAAAACAAATGAATCTGAATGCTGCATAAGTATCATGATCAAGCTCAGCTCAAAAGAAGAGAGGAAATGAATCTCCCTCTCTTCTTACAGGTAGCTAGGTGATGCCACAGTACACATAGTGCCAGGCCTGGAGTTAGGAAGACATGAGTTCAAATTTGACCTCAGACACTTACTGTCTATATGACCCTGGGCAAGTCACTTAACCTCTATTAATGGGAATAATAACAGCATGCATCTCACAGGGTTGTTATGAGGAACAAATAAGATATATTTGTAAAGCACTTAGCACAGTGCCTGGTGCATATATAAATGTTAGCTATTATTCTTTACAGAAATAAGGAACTATGGCTGTGCAACACTAAATACGTGTATTGCAAACTTGGTTGATGTGTTGTCCAGTTATGCTGGACTGCTTTTTTCACCCTCTTTTTAAAAATTCTTTTTTTATAAGGAATTACTATATTATATATTATAATTTATTATAATTTTAATATTCTTTATTGTATAATATGTAATATATTCTTTATTATAATTCTCTCTGAGAAAGGGAAGCAGGGGCAACATATTTGGAAATGAAGGTGATATGAAAACAAAACTCATCAAGAAAATCTGCAACAAAATATAGCCTTGAAAGTTCTTCTAAAACATCTAAGTCATACAAGACTCTATGAGAGGTCCTTCAAGTGGGGAAAAATGATGGCACCAGAAGGAAGCTAGAAAGTATTACTGGCGATTATGGAATCCTGGGCAAGAAACCGAAGCTCCTAATCTGAATATTTCACGGCCTGTGCTTCTGTTCTGTCAGGGAGTTCAAAGCACTTACTAAGCACTTACTGTGTGCCAGGAACTCTACCAAGTGCTGGGGATCCAAAGAAGGGCAAAAATGAAACAGCAACAGCAGAAACAGTCTTTGCCCTCAAGGAGGTCGCATTCTAATGTGTAAGACAGCCTACAAAAATGGCACATACTATAAACATGTATGTATGTATTTGTATGTGTATACGTGTATAGGTGTGTAGATGGTATAAAAATATACGTATATCATAGACTAATTGGAAGTTTAAACATGCATATATTATATATAATACATTAATATTATAATAATATATTGATGTAACAGGTTATTTATCAATATTACATATTAAATAGAAGTTCATCTCTGAGAGACAGCTTTAGCAATGGGAGAAGGGGGAAAACTGGGAAAGGCCTCCTGCAAAAGGTGAGATTTAAACTGAGCTTTGAAGGAAACCAGGAGACTGAGGTAAGGAGGGAGAGCATTCAGGTATGGGGGACAGCCAGTGAAAAAGCATGGAACTGGGGGATGGAGTGTATAGAAGTTCAGTATAATTGTATCATAGCATATATAGGAGGCAATAATGTATAAGAAGACTGGAAAAGCAAGAAGATGGACAGGTTGTGAAGTGCTTTAAAAGTCAGGAAAAAAAGGATTTTGAATTTGATCTAAGAAGTAATAGGGAACCACTGGGGTTTATTATGTAATAGAAGATGAGGAAGAAGGGAAAAGAGGAAGTTCACAGCATATGGCCTCAGTTTATTTTCTGTAAAATATTATTCAAGGTTTTCTGCTGAGAAGGGGGGGACGGGGGAGAGCCAAGGGAGTTTTGATGAAGGATAAAAAGTTTTGGAAAAGTCACTATGGAGAGTGGGATAATGAGCTGATTAAAGAAGTGTAGGATTGCCTAGCCTTAGGAGCAGAGAGGGCACATTTGAGCTTGTGTGATTTTCTTCATCTTCACAGCAGCACATGTCTAGGCAGTGGATAGTGGGAGTGATTTAAGACTGAGGCTTATCAAGGGAAATAAATCTCCTGTAATCAACATTCACATGAAAAATGAATCCCCTGCAACATCCTGGACAAAGATCACAGGAGCATAGATTTAGGAATGGAAAGGATTGTCAACTGGCCTGAACCAGCCTCTAACCTGTGGATGATAAGAGTCAAACAGAACAGACTAGAGATACAAGAGTCAGGAATCAAACAGAAATTTGATTTCAAAGTGAGGGAAACAGCTTTCAAGCAAGGAGGCAGATTAGACACATGGGCCAGGGTCCTGCCCCGGTGGGGGGACCCACTTTTGTGTGGCTAAACCTTGACTTACATGCTTGTGACTAGACAAAGAGTCAGTGTTGTATACAAACAGTGATGAGACACAACAGCAACAGTGATGCAAGGTTGTTTAGTGACAAAAAATCATAGCAGGGCTTCATGTCTGGGACTATTGGTGCTTGCCCAAGCTCAGGTAGTATCAGTTCCAGGAAATGAGTGCAAAGGACTGTTGTTATGCCAAGCTCTGGAAAACAGGGTGTCTCCTAATATCTTGAAAGTATCTTAGAATGAAAGAAGGAAGGGAGGAAGGAAGAAAGGAAGGAAGGAAGGAAGGAAGGAAGGAAGGAAGGAAGGAAGGAAGGAAGGAAGGAAAGAAGCATTTAAGTGCCTACTATGTGCCATGCACTGTGCTAAGAATTTCACAAATGTCTCATCTGATCCTCACAACAACCTTTTGGGGTAGGTGTTATTATTATCCCCATTTTATAGTTGGGAAAACTGAGGCAGAAAGAAGTTACAGTCAGTTACTAGTAAGTATCTGAGGCTGGATTTGAACTTGTCTCCTTGACTCCAGGACCAGCACTCTATCTACTGCACCAGTTATCTATTATCTGACTACCCTGTCAGAGAGAAGATACTTAAAGAAAATTAAGGGGGATCAAGAAAGTTTCCCTGTAGAAATGGAGATGTTTTAGCTGGGGCTTGAAGGAAGTCAAGGAAGCCAGAAGACAGAGATGAAGAAGGAGAACATTCTATGTATGAGAGATAGGGAAAATGCATCAAGTCAGGAGATGAAGTGTCTTGTTTGAGGAACAGCCAGGAGGCCCGTATCTGGATCACAGTACATGGAGGGAAGTAATGTGATACATTCTCAAAGAGAACCAGAAGACGGAAGGCATAAAAAAAGAAAACTTTTAAAATGAAAGCAAGTTTGCTATTAACTATGGAACAGGCATTCCGGAGGGCACAAAGAATGGAGTAGGTAGATCTGTAATGAGATGTTGTGGGATGGTGCTAGGGTTGAAGGGAACAGCTATGAGGGAGTGGGCAGTAGGGAACAGACCATGATGTTTATACAGTTGTAGTCAGGAGTTCAGAGTCCTTAGAATGAGGCATATATTCAGTGGGAGTACACTGATCATTGAGGAAAGAGTCCAAATAGTATGAGTGGCTAAAGAACAGTCTATTGAGGGAGCTAGGTGATTAAACTATTCAAAGCCCTCTCTCCAGGTTCAGCCTTGTGAGGGATAATGATATGTTCTGTGAGGCCTGGGAGATCAAAAAGGAGCAGGAAAATGTATGATTGGTGTCTGGATAAGAGGCAGGGGCTGCCCTTCCCAAGGCTTGTTGCTGGGGGCCACTTGATGTCAGCATCAAGTGTGAGCAGGGATGATGAACCGGGCCAGGTAGTTAGTTCAGGATAGAACTCCATTTATTGATTCTCTGAACAAGATTTTTATAGAGCAAAGAGACAAAGAAGGTAGCTATCAGTCATTATATTCCCATAACGTCAGGTAGACCTCGAAGGCTATCTTGTCCTTTCTTTATCTAGTGTTCCCATACAGGATGAGCAAGAATTCAGGGTACTCTGTTCTTTGCATGTTACAGAGAGTGGTGAGCCAACATCCTGTTGGGAGCAGTTGCAAGGAGCTGGCTGCTTCTACCTGCCTGAGAGTTGGCCCTCAACACTTAGTCTGGTCTGAGACTTAGCTTTAAGATTTGCAAAGTACTTTATAATGTATTACATCATTTTATCATCACAACAACCCTTCCAGATAGGTGTTATTACTATTTTTACAGATGAGGAAACTGAGGCTCTGACTTGCCCCATGTCACACAGCTACTAAATGTCTGATGCAGGATTTAAACTCAGGTCATCCTGACTCCAGGTCCAGCACTCTGCCCACTGTGCTACCTAACTGCCTCCTAAATCATGACTTTAGGCACATTGGTTTCCACCATGATGGACTCTGTGAGGCTCCAAATATACCAACACAGGAGTTGAGGTTAAACGCTGCTTGAACTCAATGTGGTACCTGGTACATAGCAAGTGCTTATTAAATGTTTACTGATAGATGATTTATTGAATGTTAGGTGAATTGAATATTAGCAGTTTCTATTGCCAGTGGAAGAGCTTTGGAAACTCAAGTGGGTCACTGAGGGGTGCCAACAATCTAGAGAATTTCAGAATTAAACAATGGTAGTACCTTAGCAAGCCGGAAAACTAAGACAGATCTTTGATTGACATGGGAATTCCCTCAGGTATTTATGTAGCCTCTTCCTATTGAGAGGGTCCATTCATAGATCTTACTGATTTAGAATGTATCTCAGGAACATTATAAATCTCTTCTGGCATTCTTTCAGTCTCATGAATAAATGGTTTTGGTGCAGGACTAGACAATGGTTCAGGTCAAATTGGTACACTGGTCAAGGTTTTAGGAGTTAATTAGTACGTCATAAAAGTAAACCACTACACATCAGAGTGCTTGATTTCTGAGCCCATGACCATGGCATGCTTTTTGTTTTTTTGGTCTTTATTAATTTGTTTGTTTACTTTTAGTTTATAAGATTCAGTTCCACAATTCCAAATTTTCATATGGCACACCTTTTTAAAGTGATATTTTATTTCCCCCCAATTACATGTTAAAACTATTTTTTTAACATTTTAAAAAAAGTTTTAAACTCCAAATTCTGTCCCTCTCTCTTTTCCCTCCTCCCAGAAGCAGTAAGCAATCTGATATAGTTTATACATGTGCAATCATGTAATACATTTCCATATTAGCTTGACATGCCTTTTAAGAAGGGTGAGCAGTTCAAAGAGTTTTCTTAGGGATGTCCATTGACTGACTGATCGAGAGTCATACAGTGATCCTTCAAGTTGAAGGAGGTCTTAAGGCAAGATATATACCAAGGATGATGTCTTCTAAAGACAGCAATGACTGCATCCCTGATAGCCAACTCTGAGTCCTTCGCTAATTTGTTAAAGCATACCTGTGCCAGAAGTTATGGAACTCAACAGCTATTGGCACTCTGACCACAATTCTCAAAAGAACTGATTAGAAGAGAAATAATGGCTCGTTATAACTCAGACAATAAACACTTCTGAAGTGCCAGGCACTGTGCTAAGCCCTGAGGATATTGAGAAAGGGAAAAGATAGTCCCGGCCCTCTAGGATTTCACAATCCAATCAACATGCAAATAACTGGGAATAAACATGCTGCATGTGGGATAAAATGGAAATAATCAACAGACACAGGGGAATAACACAGGAAAATTCATTCAAATAACCAGATTCTCTTAAGCTCCCGGGAAGTCCCTTCCTAATCATTGACCCTCCCTGCTAATAGCATAGTTCACTTTATATGCTCTTAATGACCACCTCCAAAGCTTGAAATAACTTTATGTTTGTATGTTTGGGCTATTGCATAGTATGCCAGATAAATCACTTTTGAATTTAAATATTAGGGAAAGAAATAAAGTTTTCATTTCTGACCTATCAAATTATTACTGTCACTGAGAATCCATGTTTATGTAACTTTAAGGGGAAAAGAATAAATTATTAAATGACTATTACGTACCAGACGTTGTGCTAAGCACTTTACAAATATTATCTGATTTGATCCCCATAAAAACCCTGGCAGAGGGGCGGCTAGGTGGCGCAGTGAGTAGAGCTCCGGCCCTGGAGTCAGAAGGACCTGAGTTCGGATCTGGCCTCAGACACTTAACCCACACAAACAAAAATCTAGCTGTGTGACCTTGGGCAAGTTACTTAACCCCAACTGCCCTCCAAAAAGCAAAAAAAAAAAAAAACAAACAAACAAAACCCTGGCAGGGAGGTACTATTATTATCCTTATTTTGTAGTTGAGGAAACTGAGGAAGATAGTGATTAATTAACTTGCCTAAGGATATAACTAGTAAGCATATGAAGCTGGATTTGAATTCAGATCTTTCTGACTCCAGGCCCAGTTTTATCCCCTGAAACCATAAAACGTTAGCCATGAGATACTTGAGAAATGGTTTCCTATGGTGAGATACAGCCTGGTGGTAGATCTAATGGGCCCATTATTCTAGCTCCTACTCAGGAGCCCTCTGTTTCTGATCGGTTTGATCAGATTCTATTATTATCCCCACATAGCACTCCAATAATCTTTTTGCCATGTTGTTTCATGAGTTATTCTTTCCCCTACTTTCTTCCTCTTGCTCTGGGAACAATAATCAAATCAACATTATAATTCCTATAAAGGATATGGCAATCATGTATCCCACTCTAGCCATCATTCCCCTACATACGTTGTTTTCCCTTATTATTAGAATGTAAACTCCTTCAGGGCAGAATTCTCTTGCTTTTTACATTTGTATCCTTAACATTTGGCACATAGTAAAGTACTCAATAAAAGCTCATTCATTCATTCATTCACATGCTGGAAAGAGGCAGCCTCAAGAAGAGAGAGGTTGGTGGCCTTGTAATAAGTGGCAACAGTTACCAACAGATCAATTGCTCAGTCTTTCTGATTTGGGTAACAATAATTAATGAAATAAAATGCACCAGGATCTTCATTGGGAGCCAATCTACAGAAGAGACTTGGCTATAAGACTTGGTCCAAGTTGAAAGAATCATCTAACTTTAAAATATGTGGGTGGGAAATATGAAGCTCTTCCAGTAAAACAAGCCTGAATCTATGCCATATGTTAAAATTCCCTTTTTCCTTATAGGAAAAATGAAGTTGGGACAGGTCATTCAAATGTATGGTAAGTGCAAAAATATTGTGAGGAATTTATTATGTTAAGTATTTCGGCAATTAGAAATGACCTTTGATAAGGAGGTATGAGAATTCTGTCACTACAATGACATAGATAAACTTATGCAAATATTCTCACATTACATTCATACATAGAAGATGAAAGAAAACAGAAATGTTCCTGTCGTATGACAGAAGTGTCTGAAGATTATATTGAAACAGTCATTTGGGGGGGTCGGAAGAGCTAACATTTATGGTTTATTGTTTAAAAAGCATTTTATTGGATCCTTCCCACAACTCAAGGCTGCTAGGCAGCTTGGTGGAAAGAGCACCAGGCCTGAAGACAGGAAGACTCATCTTCCTGAGTTCAAATCCATCCTCAGACACTTGCTAGCTGTGTGACCCTGGAGAAGTCACTTAATCCTGTTTGCCTCAGTTTCCTCATCTGTAAAATCAGCTAGAGAAGGAAATGGCAAACTGCTCTAGTATCTCTGCCAAGAAAACCCTAAATGGGGTCACAAAGAGTCAGATACAACTGAGACATCTGAACAACTCTGTGACATAGATTCTATTATTATCCCCATTTTACAGATGAGAATACTGAGGTTAAGAGGTTAAGTGACTTGTCTAGAGTCATAGAGCTACTAAGTGTTTAGATTTTAACTCAGATTTTCCTGATAGCAAGTTTAGCTTACCAAATACACTACCATCCATCTGCCTTAAAAAGGAGTAGCATCACCCTGGGTTATTCTCATTCTAGCAGAGTAAGAAAACAAAGAGCCAATGTCTATGTAACAGATAAATTCTACTCTGGAATCCCAAGGTTGCCAACACGCTTTGGGGTTCCAGATAGTGTAATATGTAGTCTGAACCCTTGTCCAGTGTCTGCTCCATTAATAGATTAAAGAGGAATCATAAATTAAATAGTGAAGATACTTCACTATTTAATTTATGATTCCTATTCCTGTTGAGAAATAAAACCAAAGTGAAGCAATAGGAAAAATCAAGCAATGAAGTCATTTTCAGCATTCCCCCTCTGCTCTCCACCATTCCTAAATGAGCATTACCTTCTGCAGACATTCTTAGAGAAGGGTTTAGGACTTTTTCACCAAACAAATGCCTGGAAAACTCAAGCTCCAAAGTAAGGCTTCAGTACTGCCTGCTTTGTGGCACAGTGGAAAGACCTGCCCGAATTACAGAATTTCAGAGCTGGAAAAGGCCTCACTATTTTATACACATATACATATACATACACATACAATACACATATGCACATCCATAGAGATACACACATATAAAATACAAAACACATACATATGTACACATACATATGTATATGTGTAAATATGTACATATACATATAGATATACCTAATATAGTATATCCAGTATGTTGTACTATATATTGTATAATGCACAACACATATATTAATTATATTGATATAATAACATTGTGATAACTAATACCAGTACATAATAATTATAATAATTAACAGTGTGTATTATTAATATGGTATATAGTATTAACATATTATATATAATCTAATACATATATGTATATGTGTACATATACATACATACATATAGTCATCTCCCCCCAGAGTCTGTTTTATGACAAACATAATAAGTAGTTATCCACATTTTTTCTTGGAGATTTTGATGAGGAGGAATATACTAGCATCCCAGGAATCCCATTCCATCTTTGGTTAGCTTTAATTATTAGGAAAATTTTCCTTATGTCAAGTCTAAATTTGCCTCTTTGAAACTTTTCCCCCATTATTCACAGTTCTTTTCTCTGGATCCAGGACTGAAAAAGATCTAATTCATCTTCCAGCTGATAGCCCTTTAAATACTTAAAGACATGTATCATGTTGCCCATAAATCTTCTTCTCCAGCCCATACATCTCTATTCTCTTTCACCTCTTCATATGTGGAATGAACTTGGAATTACATCACTATCCTGGCTGCCTTCCTCTGGTCATTCTCCTGCTTGACAACATCCTTCTAAAAATGTGGTGCACTGAACTGAATACAATACCCTAGGCATGGTCAAATAGGGCAGAGTACAATGTAACTATAACTTCCTCATTTCTGAAGGCTAAGCTCTCTTCATTCGGCCAAAGATGAAGTTAATTTTTTTCTGCCATATCACCCTGTAGACTCATCCGAGTTTACATTTCATAGAAACTCTCAGATCTCTGAGACAAACTGCTATCTAACCATTTACCCCCTCATCATTGACTCATTAAGTCAGTATTTTGAATGCACGTGTAAAACTTTACTTTTATCACTATTAAAATTATTATTTTGGATTCAATTAAATGTTCTGACCTGTTAAGGTTTTGGGGGGACCCTTTATCATCAAAGGGACTTTATTATCTAGTAGATTTCCCATGCCTCCCAGTTTCATCTGCTTGATGAAACAGCACAGGGCCAAGGACAAATCCCTTGGGCATTCCCCTAGAGACCTTCTAAGTTGACAATGAACCATCAGTGATTACTCTGTGGTTCTTTGGATCCACCAGTTTATCTAGTTTCAAATCCTTCTAATTGTACTTTCATCTATCCCACATCTCTCCATATTTTTCACGAGAATAAGAGACCTTATCAAATGCTTTGCTAAAATTTAAGCAATTTAGATTTACCACATTCCCTTGATCTATTAGTTTAGTAACTCGGTCAAGGATGGAGATAAAATTCGTTTGGTGTTACTGTTTCTTAATGAAGCCATGCTAGATCCTGGCAATTCCTGAGTCCCTTTTCTAAATCCTCATTAACCATCACTTTAATAATGCAGTCTAGATTTTCTCCAGGACCTAAGTCTAATCACTAGCCTGCAGGGTGAAGACTCCATTCTTTTCCCTCTTTTGATAATCAAAGAAGCAGGGAAAAGACCCATATACACAAAAATAATTATAGTAGTTCTTTTTGTGTTGGAAAAAAACCTGGGCACTATGGAGGTGTCTATCAACTGGGGAATGGCTGAGCAAAATGTAGTATATGAATGTACTAGAATACTATTGTGCCATAAGAAATGGTGAAGGGGATGATTTCAAAGAAACCTGGGAAGATATGTATTAACTTATGCAAAACGAAGTGAGTAGAACCAGGATAACATTTATACAATAATGAAAACACTGTAAAGACAATTTTGAAACACTTAAGAACTCTGATTCCTGTAGGGACCACCCATGATTCCAAAGGACTCATCATGTAACATGCTATCTACCTCCTCAGTAAAATATTTTTGACCATGAATCCCAGATATATGTATATTTATTATGTATAAATTATATACATGTACCCCCTGTATTAATACATTAAGTATAGTATAAAATATACACAAAATAGATATTTTTAAACATTCATTTTTTAATATAAAATTTTGAGTTCCAAATTTTTCCTTTCCTCCTTTCTCTCCCTCCTCCCTTAGATGATAAGCAATTCTAGACAGATTATATATATGCAATCATGTAAAAATATTTCCATATTACCCTTTTGTGAAAGAAGATACAAAACAGAGCAAAATAAAACATGGAAGGAAACAAAACTTTTAAGTGAAAATAGTATGCTTCAATCTATATTCAGAATCCATCAGTTCTTTCTCTGGATATGGATAGCATTTTCTATCATGAGTCTCTTGGACTTGTCTTAGATCATTTTATTGCTTAGAAAAGCTAAGTCAATCATAGCTGATCATCTCCCAATGTTGCTTATACTGTATACATCCTGGTTCTGCTCACTTCACTTTGCATCAGTACATGTACATCCAGGTTTTTCTGAAATTGGCCTGCTCATCATTTCTTATAGCACAATAGTATTATGCCATTACATTCATATGCCACAATTTACTTAGCCATTCCCCAACTGATGGATATCCCCTCAATTTCCAATTCTTTGCCACCACAAAAAGAACTGCTATAAATATTTTTGTACATATATGTTCTTTTTGGTTTTTGTTTTTTTTTTATGATCTCTTTGGGATACAGACCTACTAGAGGTATTGCTGGGTCAAAGTGTATGCACAGTTTTATAGCCCTTTGGGTATATCTCCAAATTGCTCTCCAGAATGGTTGGATCAGTTCACAACTCTACCAATAGTGTTTCAAGTGTCTCAATTTTCCCATATCCTTTGCCTTTCTGTCATATTAGCCACTCTGATAGGTGTGAGGTGGTACCTCAGAGTTGTTTTAATTTTCATTTCTCTAATAAAAAAATAGACATTTTAAAATGATAAGATAAAGATGAAACATTTTATCTTTTAATTTTATTTATTCATGGTCTAAATATCCTTTTGGCTCACTAAGATATTTTTAGTAATAACAGTGAAAACAATGTAATTAAATGTTTCATTACTTTCAAAATATCCCTGTGCATTTCCTGCCCAACTTTCTTTTTCACAGTCCCAAACCACCTTTTAACCAACTTCATGATTTCGTTTTCCTTTTGCTTCAGTTCAAGCCCTGCTCCTCCTTCCTCGTAGTTCCATTTCTGGGCAGCCATCTGGGCCTTGCTGCTTCCTGGCTATGCCTCCTGTAGTTCTGTGGCGTGGTCCTTTGTAGCTTCTGTACTATCTTGCATCCATTTTTGTTGGGGCTCAGAATCTGCTATTTGCTATGGTTGCTGCATTCTGTGTCTCCATATATGTCATCTGCTGATACTCCACCCTTTTATCCTCTTGCCACTGGTCTTCATTTTCGTAGTTGTCACTCAAATGAGATATAATTGTAAAGTGCTTACCTCTGTGCTTGGCACATGCTATGGGTGTTGTCCTTCAGTAAGATAGTTATGTTTGACTCTTGGTGACCCCATTTGGGGTTTTCTTGGCAAAGATACCGAAGTGTTCTGCCATTTCCTTCTTCAGTGGATTAAAGTAAACAGAGGTTAAATAATGAAAAGGCTGTTGGATTTTTATTTTGAACCACAGAATTTTTTTTATCTACACAGAAAGCAATTTTATGTCTACAAAAAGGGATCCCCTTAAAATGAACTTAGCTGTAATGTAGGCCCTCCCCAAAACACTACATTTTAGATAGTGAATGGTGGAGTTAAATGGTGCACAATGGGTTTTATGTCCAGAATTCTCTCTTTTTTTAATTTTAATTTTTTTGCTTTTATGGAGGGCAATTGGGGTTAAGTGACTTGCCCAAGGTCACATGGCTAGTTTTTTTGTGTATGTGTGTTAAGTTTCTGAGGCCATATTTGAACTCAGGTCCTCCTGACTCCAGGGCCGGTGCTCTATTCACTGCGCCACCTACCCCTCCCCCCCCCCCGTCCAGAATTCTTGCATTTAAATTCAGTCACAGACACTTCCAGTGTGACAGTGGGCAAATTGCTTACCCCCTGTTTGTCTCAGTTTCCTCAACTGCAAAATGGAGATAATAATAGCACCAACCTTGTGATGTTGCTTAAGAGGATCAAAGGAAATAATACTTGTAAAGAGCCAAGTACAGGGGTTGGCACATAGCAGGTGCTAGATAAATGCTTTCTTCTTTTCTTTATACAGCACCCACCCTTACACTGCTATCATGGCACAAATGTCACATGTATTTCTGGAGCGACAGGCAAGCCAAAGTTGTTCA
Organism: Gymnobelideus leadbeateri; assembly: GCA_011680675.1. Taxonomy (NCBI): domain Eukaryota; kingdom Metazoa; phylum Chordata; class Mammalia; order Diprotodontia; family Petauridae; genus Gymnobelideus; species Gymnobelideus leadbeateri. Next base: position 78,834 of record WOXC01004534.1, read on the forward strand.
TTCTTTGTATTTGAAGAGGCCCAGTGACATCATGATGTTGGGATCAGTGTAGAGTGTGGCTGATCAGACCAATATGAGCTCGGGAGGCTCTACACAAATGGGGCTGGGCACAAATGGTTCGTGTAGACATTAGGGATGGAGAGGTGTCTAGATTCGTGCACTTCACATTTCTTTTGAGCTCTTGGGATTCTGCTTGGCTCACAAAGCAGGGTGCCTTCTTTGATGTGGGCATGCCATGCTGGGTGGTCTTATGCTAATGTCTCCCATGTCTCATAATCGATTCCAAAGTTCTTCAGAGACACCTTGAGGTTGTCCTTGTATCGATTCCTCTGGCCTCCCATGAGCTCTTGCCTTGTGTGAGTTCTCCATGAAGTGATGGGAAACTAAAGTATAACCAGTTCTAAGAGAAAAAAGAGCTTAAAAATAAAAAACACAAGTTTTTCATTAAAACCAGGTGAGTGAAACCACAATAAAGCAGAAGAGTTTTCCAGAAAATAGATCCAGATTTAATTAGAATCCCAGTGAAATGAAAGTCCCTCTCAGATAAGGAGCCGATTTTGTTGGACTCTAAGAAATTGATTTTCACCTGGTGAAAGGGCCCCAGTTTTGCTAATCTCAACTTGAACTCAACTAGGTTTTTATTACTGTGTTAATGGAAAAATTCTCTTTCCTCAGTGTCTCAGATGAGAGGCTGCTGAAAGAGGCTTCAGTTTGTCCTTGACTACAGTTAGTGTAAGTATAAAAGTTCTGTGAAGGTCTTGGAGTTCTAAGATAAAATATTCAGTCTCTTTAACCTATTTTATTTTTGCAAGTTCCTGAGAAAACTTTTCCCCACAAAAATATGATCTCTGTGATTAGATATGAACTAATCCATTCCCCTCCCCCAACCATGCCCCTCCTCTGCCATTTTGTAGCTAAGAGAATTAAAGCAAGGTAAATGTCCTGCTTAAACATTTGTTGTTGTCATTTCAGTCCTGACGGACTCTTCCTGACCCCATTCAGAGTTTTCTTTGTCAAGATAGTGGAGTGGTTTGCCATTTCCTTCTCTAGATTATTTCACAGATGAGGAAACTGAGGCAAAGAGAGTTAAGTGACTTGTCCAGGGTCACACACAGTGTGTGAGGTCACCTTTGAACTTGGGTCTTCCAGACTCCCGACTTCTAGACTCCCAGACTCCTCTATGCACTAGTGCATCACTGGTGGAACTGTGGATCAGACCACACCTAGCTGCCTGGGTAAGAGACTTAGAGTAAGGTAAAAGACTTGTTCAAAATTCATATAGGTACTAAATAGAGTTAGGATTTGAACCCAGGTCTTCTGAATCTAAGCCCCAATACTCTTTCCATTACTATCTGATAAGCTTTAAATTTCTTCAGCTGCTTTAGGAATATGACATTTGGGAGGAGCAGATCAAATTCCCACAGCTCACTAAACAGCAATACAGTCTACTGGAGTCTGGGCCTTATCATTCTGTCCTGTTTCTAACACCGAACTAATGAGTTCTAAATGTTGCTGAAAATAATGGCATGCTCCAAAAATGATAATGAGGGGATTCCCCTCTCCCCCAGGCTCTATGATTTCTGATCCTATAAGAGAAGAAATAACTTGGCCACGTCAGGTTCTTTGAGAATAGATGATGAAGTGGTGCATTAAACCAGGGGTTTTAAATCTTTCTCCCCTCTCTCCTTCCCACCCAGCCCCATGAACTGCCCAGAATAGTCACACTTCTCTATGTCTTTGGCAGCCTGACTGGGTTTGTGAGTACATGCCAGGGTTTGCCTTGGTTGACCACCAAGCAACACTTGGTTCCAAGATTTTTTTCTTGCCAAAATGTGAATAAAAACAAAGTTCTTATAGTGCTGTTCTCTAGATCAAGCATAATTCTAATCAAGGAAAGTGTGAAAGCCTCCTATTCATAAAGCTGGTCTGAAACATGTGACTTAGAAACTGTTAGATGACAATACTCACTGTAATTTGTTCACTTCCTCTAACAAAAGAAGAGCTTGGAAGGTGACAAAAAGAGGGAAAGTGAGGGGAGGCAAAAAGACTCTTTTAGGCTTTGCGTAGTGTTGGGTGACAATGTCATTGAGCAGATATCTATTAGCTTCTACACAAATAGTACTTCTACCTCTCCAATGTGCCACCCTTTTGGATTCTGTCCTGCTCTAAATAAGTCAGGAAGCCATTGTAAAGGACTGCTACTTCTCTGTTCTTGTTTTGCAAATATTTAAATTACCAAGGGAATTAATTAAACCAGTTAGGGATAAAGGAGAAATGACACTTCCAGACCTCAAACTGTATTTTAAGATAGCAATCATCAAAACATCTGGCCTTGGTTAATAAATAGAGAAGTAGATAGTGGAACAGACTGTACATGGGAGAATCAGAAACAATAGAACTTAATAACCCAGTGTTTGGTAAACTATAAAACATAAATTACTTAAGAAAGGACTCTCATTTTGGTTAAAAAAAACTTCTTGGAAAACTAGAAAGCTGTCTGACAGAAATTAGTTTTTTAATATCTTATGCCATATTACATAATAAATTCTTAAGGAACGTGACAATATTGAAGATTATGCCATAAAAACTTAGAAGATAAGTAGAACATAGAATTTTCATTGCTCTGGGTAAGAGATTCATTTTTAACCCCTTGAGGTATATCGACAATTGTTGTTGTTATTAAATAGTTTCGGTTGTGTCTGACTCTTCATGATGCCATTTGGGTCACACAGTGAATAAGTATCTGAGGTTGGATTTGAACTCATGAAGTGGTCTCCCTGGCTCCAGGTCTGGTACTCTATTCACTGTACCACCTAACAGCCCCAGAGACAAGTAAAAAAGACAACATAGATAGCTTTGTTTACATAAAAATGGAAATCTGCACAAAAATATGTATAATTACATCACATAAACACATATATAGTATGCAACACACAAATATATTTATCTATATCTATATCTATCTATATCTACATCTATATCTCCATTCCCCAACAGGTAAGGGGTCAAAGACTATGAACTAACAATTCTCTGAATTGTAAACTGTTAACAATTCATAAGAAAGAAATGTTCCAAATCATTAACAATAAAAAATGCTAATCAAAACCCTGAGATTTCACCTTTCACTCAGAAAACTTGCAAAGATGACATCTGATGGGAAGACTTAATTTTGGAGGGGTTGTGGAGAATTTGATGTACTAGTGCATCATTGGTGGAGCTGTGAATCAGTAAACCATTTTAGAAAGCAATTTGGAATTATGCAAATAAAGTGATTAAACTATCTATACTCTTTCCTAGAGCAGAAGTTCTCAAAATTAATTAGTCTACTGCCCCCTTTAAAAAAAATTACTTCCCCTAGGAATCTACTTTCTTTAACACTTTAACATATAATTTTTTTAACATTTCATTTTTTTAAATTTAAACAAATGCTTTATTAACTTCTGTTTTACATCATTCATTTCCGCCAGATTTTGAGTTATAATCATTTCCCCCCGCTGTTTTTCCCCTACCCACCCTCCCAGAATAGCAGTCCCGCAAGATATCGCTTCCTCCAATCTGCTCTCTCCCATATCATCTCCCATACCCCCTTCGACTTTTCCATTAGAGGAAGGTGAATCTTTGTGTCCCAATGCCTGCACATCTTATCTCCCAATTACAAGCAAAAGAGTATTAATAATAGTGTTTATATATATTTGAAACATTTAATCTTAAGACCTCGAATTTCAGATCCATTTCCTTCCTCCCTTGTCACCCATTCCCTCTGGGGAGATAAGTAATTCAGTATATATTGTACATGTCTAGCTATGCAAAACATTATCATAGTAGATATATTGTACAAGGCTGCTTATAATTCCCTCCCACTCATCCCACCCCCCACCTGGTCCATTCCCTACTTGATCCTGTCCCTCTTTTATAGTGGGTACTTCCAAAATTTCTACACATTTTAAATTTAATAACCTATTGTAAATTTGTGGGGTTTTTCCTGCATTGAAATTTTGATGATGCAATGTTGCATCATGTAATTGTTTAATATCATATTGTAAACAAGTCATTACATGCATATATCTTTTTTTTTTTTTTTGCTTTTTGGAGGGGGAAGGCAGGGCAATTGGGGTAAAGTGACTTGCCTAAGGCCACATGGCTGGTGTTAAGTGTCTGAGGTTGGGTTTGAACTCAGGTCCTCCTGACTGCAGGGCTGGTGCTCTATTTGCTTCACCACCTAGCTGCCCCCATGCATATATATTTCTGCTGATACATGCTAGACTTTCCAACAGTGCTTGACAAGTTTGCCTGCCACCATTTGCTTAAGACCTGTTGGTGGAATTGACTACTGATTGGTTATAACTTGGATTTTGTGTGTTTATTTGGAAAATAATATAATCACTATGACTCTGTTACACAGCAGCTGAAACATGTACCAATGGTTTTTCAAAATTTTCTTCTCTTCTCTTCTTTCCTTATGCTTCCACAGCCCCCTTATTTTTATCCAACACCCTCCAATTGCACTTGAGGCTACTTACTGTCCTCCTGTATTATTCCAGTGCCCTCAGGGGTGGTATCACCCACTTTGGGAATCTATGTCTAGAGGTTATACTTCTAGACTTATACACTAAGGATATGATTGATAAGAAAAAAGTCCTCATATACAGCAAAATATTTATAATAGCACTTTTCAAGTTAGCAAAGAAATTGGAAACAAAGTAGATGTCTACTGATTGGGGAACGGATAAATTTTGGCACATGAACATAATGGAATATTACTTGTACTCTAAGAGCAAATAAATATGAAGACTACAGAAAAGCATGGAAAGATCTACATGATCTGATGCAGAGTTGTATTCATGTTGTTGTAAGTTCCCTAAGAGTAGGGGCTGTTTTGTTTTGGCCTTCAAATACCTTCAGCACCTAGTGTACTACTTTGCATTCAGTAAACACTTAATCATTTTTTTTTTGCTGTTGAATTGAATTGAAGACATATGTAAGAGTAGCATAGACTGAGAAAATAGAGATGTATTGCAATCTACACTATTGGAGGGAGTGTCCATATTGAAGAAATCATAGATCCATTGATCTTGTGATGATTTCAGCCATGGATTCAGTCTCAATTTAGATAAAGAGCACAGCCCAGAACTCTAACTGGATGTAGATAACTTTACAATTATGGGCTAATGATTTAGAAACCTGTGTGCACAGGGCTTTAGATTCTATATTAATAGCATAAAAGATTCACATAGCTTTGTGTCTTGCTCATATAAAACTGTTTTTTATACCACCTAAATCCACAACAAAGAGTCAGTGTATTTATGTCTGTCCTGTTTCCTCTAGCAGTCCTATATATGTCCTTTAAAAAAAAAAGCACATGGAGCCAAATACTTTTCTTATGTAGGGATGCAGGAAGTGCTCAAAGATGAAAACTTTTTTAGAATCAGAAAAACATTTTAAAAGGTTATTTACTCCATCTTCTTGCCATCTGGAGAACTGCAGGGGGACTATCCCAGAAAGATATATCATGTTCCCTTAAAAAAAATCAAATTGGATTTCAGTATTGCAAATTAAAAGTAAAGAGTGACAGATACACAAAGGCAAATGGATGACATATTTTACACGAACACATCTGATTTCTCCAGTATCTTCTACTTCTAGGGTCATATTATATTTATTTCCTTTGGTGGTTCAGTGGATAGAAAGCTGGCCTTGGAGTCAGGAAAACCTGGATTTGAGTCCTGATTCTGACACAGACAGATAGGCTGAGATCAGGCAAATCACCTAATCTTTGACTGCTCTAGACAACTCTCTAAGGCTCTAATTAGGAGAAAATTAGTCAAACTGTGTAAGAAGGGGAATTTCCTCACTCTTGAGCTCCCTACACCAATGAAAATACGGGTCCAGTCCCTATCCCTAGGGCTACAACAACTCATCTTAAATGAATAAAATTAGTAACTTGTTCCATCAAATTTGTAGGAAATTATCATCAGGGCAGTAAAAGTTTTTCTCAGTCAAGGTTCATATAAGGAAGGAAATTCCTTTAAATAGGGAAAGGAAGAATGACTAATAATAACTGAAGAGACAAAGTGTGTGTGTGTGTGTGTGTGTGTGTGTGTGTGTTTGTGTGTCTGTGTGTCTGTGTGTCTGTGTATCTGTGGGGGGGGGAGAGAGAAAGAGAAAAAGAGAGAGATTTATATAATGCTCTAAAGTATTTACAAAGCATTTTCTTCATAATATTCTTTTGAGATAAGTGGCCCAAATATCATTATTCCCATTTCACAGATGAGAAAACTGACATAGGCAGGTTAAGTGATGCCCAAAGCCACGATGATAGTAAATGTCAGAACCTGGGTTAATACTCAATAGAGTTGACTCCAAGTCCAACATACTTTCCAAATGAAGAATCTTGAATATGTGACAATAATAAAAGCTAACATTTATATAGTGCCCACTGTGTGCCAGACACTGTGCTAAACTCTTTAAAACTATTATCTCATTTCATCCTCATAACAACTCTGGGAGGCAAGTGCTATTATTATTCCCATTTTGCAGATGAATAAATGGAGACAAACAGAGATTAAGTGACTTGCCCAGGGTCATACAGCTAGTAAATGTCTGAGGCTGAAATTGAATTCAAGTCTTCCTATCTCCAGGCCTAGTCCTCTTTCCACTCTACCACCTAGCTGCTCTTTGTATTTGTATGAATATACTACTTTCACAAACTATGTCTGTGTTAGTCTGTGTTAATAACCATAGTTACTAGATTTGTTTAATTTAGTTAAAAATAATAAAATTGTTAATCAAGTAAAAACTGTTGCATGCCCTTAAACTTAATTATAATAACTTTTACATAGTTCTTTAAGGGTTGGAAAACTCTTTACAAATATTATCCCATTTGATTCACACAACAGCCTTGGAAGGGACTATTATTATTCCCATTTTATAGATGAGGCTGAGACAGGCTAAGTGACTTGCTCAGGGTCACATAGCTAAGTAAGTGTCTGAGCCTGGATTTGAACTCAGGTCTTCCTGATTCTCAGTCCAGATACTCTATCCACTGCATCACCTAGCTGTCTTAATTTAAGCATCATTAAACACTTAGTATGTACCGGGTACTATACTAAGTGGTTATAGTACAAAGAAAGGCAAAACCAAATATTCTTAGGTAAACATGGCAAAGTAGGTGTTTCTAATTGAAAGTAGAGTTTAAAAAAGGATCCCTCAAAGCATATACATGCTGTATTTTCTCAATGGGGTGTAAGCACCAATGTCCATCCCCAGTACCTAATGTAGTGCTATACATGCAATAAGAAGTTAGTAACTGGGGCGGCTAGGTGATGCAGTGAATAGAGCACTGGCCCTGGAGTCAGGAGGACCTGATTTCAAATCTGGCCTCAGACACTTGACACACTTACTAGCCATGTGACTTTGGGAAAGTCACTTAACCCCAATTGCCCTCCAAAAAGCAAAAAAAAAAGTTAGTAACTGTTTGTTGAATTGAAGACATGGATGAGAATAGGATAGGATGAGAAGGGACAAAGGGATTACAATCTGCCCCACTGGAAGAAGAGTCCACATTCATAAGATTCAAGACACATCAAAGAATTGAAATGTAAATGTGTCACACTGATCTTAGCCATGGATTCAGTCTTTATCAAGATGAGGAGCACAGCCTCCATCTCTATCACAGAGATTTTTACAATTCTTATCCCTAAGTGGCTTTCCATCTGTAGTGAAAACATCAGTGGGGCATTAAGCACTCTCCCAGTTTGGTTCACAGTGTGTGGTACAAACACTGCTCTCCTACCCCATCCCATGGACACCCTGCCCCATCCCCTAAAGTCCCAGGTGTCTGAGATCACAAGGAATCATGGTTCCAGTTTGGTCCAGATGATTACCAGACAGTTCAGCCCTAGAGGAAGGTCTCCAGAAGGGATCCTGGGCTTCTGCCCTTTCTCTCGACTTGGGGTCCTGTTGAGGGCTAACTCTAAGTTAGGCAGGTAGAAGCAGTCAGCTCCTTTCAGCTGCTCCCAGTCCAACAGGATGCTGGCTCACCACTCCCTGTGATGTGCAAAGAACAAAGCACCATGAATTCTTGCTCATCCTGTACAGGAACACTAGATAAAGAAAGGACATGATAGCCTTCAATGTCTGCCTGATGTTATGGGAATATAATGACTGATAATTACCTTGTTTGTCTCTTTGCTCTATAAAAATATCGTTCAGAGAGTCAATAAATGGAGTTCTATCCAACCAGCCTGGCTTGGTTCATCTCATGTCTCTACTCACACTTGATGCTGGCATCAAGTGGCCCCTGTCAAGTGGTGCCCAATGTGGGGCAAATAGGGACCTGAAAGGAAGGCTGCCATGGAGACTGCCCTTACATTCACTGGAGCTCCAAAGTCACAAGTACACAGGGTAAGGGAACTTTTTTTCAGTTAACCTTTTTTAGTTATTTTGTTTCACCAGGCTGATATAGGAATTTCAAAACTTTCTATCACTGTGGATCAAATGTATGGGGTACAAGTCAAAGATCAGTAACAATATTTTCAAGTATTAAAGAAAGTAGTGAAAGAAAGGGGATTTGCTATTATGAAGTAACAGTTAGAGGAGTTTTTAGTGTGTGTGAAACATTGTTGTCCCTGGTTTTCAAAGGTTTAGTAAAATGGGAGACAGAAGGGAGACAGATGAGTGAGAGACTAATATAGGAGGGACTCCAGCATTTCTCCATTTCTGCCTTTTTCCTATGGAATATATTAAAGATACGTTTAACATTAGAAATGAAAGTGCCAAGGGTGACTCAAACAATTAAATATGATGCAGTGGTTTCTACACAGTCTGAAGATACAGAAACAGATAAGAAGAAAATTTCAAAGTAAGTTTTACCTGGCCTCTGTTATCATCTGGAGGGCCAAGCAAATGTCTGATTTTTGCAGTGAATCTCTGACAATTTCCTATGAGTGCACTCTTCCTGTCATTTTCTGTATCTATCTGTTTTGTTTTTGTGTCTCCGTGTGAATGAATGTGAGTGTGGATAATCTGACACTCTATAAGGTTTAAAATGCAGCTGCACTGCTGGACTTTCCTTGTAATGCTGTTATCTCTTTCTCTCCCCCTCTCCCTTAGAGGAGAGAGAAAGAAAAAGAAGAATATTATCTTGTTTAGGTTATATAATGCTAATGGCAGGTCGAAAAGTATACAAGAAGTATCAGGATAGAATTAGAAAAAATAATAGGGTATAAACTATTTGCATGAACAGTGTGAACAGAAGTTTAAAGATTTTTAAAAGGTTTGAAAATCTCTTTCTCTCCATTCCAACTCTGGCCAAGTTCGAGTATGGAGAAAATGATAAAATAATAAAAAGGAATTTTTCTCCTCAGATCAAAAAGGCAGACTAATGAGCATTTAACCATTTCCTGCCTCACCTAAAAGAGAAAAGTTTTGTGTATCAGGATCAACCAAAAGTTAATTGAACTCATTCTGGTTATTTTTGGAATTGTGAAAATTGTCACTCCTAATTTGATGCTAAAGATAAACCAGAATTTATTATACTAATAATATGTGACTGGCAAGTTAAAAGTTCTCACTTTCAAATATGTTTTTAAGGAATAAACATAGAAATGAAGTTTACTGAAGTAAAAGTTAGAACAGCTAAAAACAATTTACAAATATTTATTAAAGCCTCTCATCCTAGATCAGATTAAAAAAAGATATTGCTGAAGAATTATAGGGGATTTGAGTTACCCTCCCCAATTTGGCCAAAGGGAGGAGGCATACTAATTATATCAAGAACCCCACTGGCAACAGCCCTGGTCACCCTGAAGCCCACACCTTTAGGCAAGCAGATGAACCTCTCCTTTCAAACTCCAGAATCCACAATCAGGCTCTGCATCTGTGGGGAGAGGAGAAAAACATCTGTACTTGATAAGCCCAATTTTTTATCAATAATTTTTGTGTGTGATGATTTGGAAATGAAATTAATGTCATATTATCATTGGGTTATTATGGTCTTCCTAAACTATAGTAAAATTCTATTATATAGTAAAAATTGAGTGATCATTGTTAGCCAGAAATAGTGTTAGATAAAGCAAATTTTTAATCTGAATTTTGTTGAAACTAAAAGATAAAGGAAAAAAATTTGTGTAAAAACAATTATGTCACTTTATCAGTTCTGCTAAACTCTGTCTTATAATGTTTATATCCACCATATAGAAATCCAGGTATTTACATCTTTACCTGTACTTAAAAAGGAAGTTACGGCTAAAACAATTTGGTGCTCATTTATGAAACTT